>JASDQU010739543.1:166834-179508 GCA_032191745.1 Picea mariana | reverse complement strand
AAGTCAAGGAAAGGGGCTAAGCTAGGGAGCTTAAGCCAAAAAGGAATATTATATTAATATTTCTTAAATATAAAGTATGGATAATTATTTTATCCTAAGTTCTAAAGTTGGGGACAAGTGGGCCAAAGTAGCTCCCAACATGACAAGTGTCAAGTTGGGTACATGCATACATATTGTTGGGACTTATTTCATTTCCTAGGATTTTTTCCATCATTCTTTCCATCATTCAGTCATCCAGTCAATCATCCATGAGCATGCACACACCCATTGAGTTATCTTTCGTATCTTCATGACTGTACCTAAACCCGTATCCATAGCCATTTTTGTGTCGGCGTATCTGGTTAGCTTGGGATCGGGACTGAAGAAGTGGGTTGTCAAGCCCATGGGATATTGAAGAGGCGGGTTTTCACCCTCATGATCAATTTCTCTCTAGGTGAGAGAATTGATGGGAATTGATTTCTTGAAGGTGTTGAACTGCAGCTACAGTGCTCTGAGACTTCATCTTCAGCTTTTTGCTGAAGCCTGAAAAGGAAGTGGGGCAGCCGAAGGACTGTTGAGAAGAGAAGGGGCACACTTCTTGGGGTGGGACATGCATGTGGGGAATGAGGGACTGTAGGTTGTTAGTTTGAGTTGGCACTTGAGACATAGTCTTTCCTATTGTCTATGAGCCTTTATCCTGGTTAGAAATCCCTTTACCCGGGTGGAGTTTAGTCCCAGCTCGGGGGTGACTCACTGTTGAGAGTGATGAACAATGTGGTATAAGGCTGGGAGGTTCGTGGAAGGTCTGCACGCAGTTGGTGACATTCTTACCAAGATAAGTGCCAATTGTGTGATAAATTTATGTGTTGCATTGTTATTTAAGTGCTTATTTTTATGGGTTATCATATGTGCGGTTATAACTGTGTTTATTTTTATGGGTATTTCCTGTATATGTTGCATGTATATGTTTACTATTATTTCGGTGTGAATCCGTGTATTTACAGATGTATTTGTATGTCTACATTTTATATATAATGCTTCCACAAGAGTTCCATGTGTGTATATTTTAATTGCATGTAGTTCGAAAAATTTATGTGGCATAGCTCAGTTGGATGCTGGGTATGTTACAGTATGTTCCGTAGAGAGAACAATAAGAGTTCTCTAGCATAGTGTGGCCCAACATGGATGGTCGGGGATGTTACAACATGGTATAAGAGCTTCAGTTTTCAACACTGAGCCTGGATGGGCCAAGCAAGTTGAGTTGAAGCGAAGTTTCACAAAGAATTTATTTCGAAGTGGCCAAATTACGAGTTGTAGAACGTCCATGATAAATTTTAGAAACAACAATGCAGAATTGGAAAAATCCCCAATTTCGGTTGTTAAATTCAAGGGAAAATTAAGAGATTCAGCCATGTGGTAAGATATTATTGAGTTAATATCTGTTTTAACAAACTCAGACTCAGAATTGGTCGAATTTGAAGTTACAGTGAAGCCACAACAGATGGAGCGAATTTTGTAATCAAAATTATCAATTCGTGAATTGATTTTTGGGGAAATTCGTTCCATAAATGTCAACCCACAACAATTTTTTGTTACAGAGGTTGAGTTGGTGTTATCAGGGTGAAATTGAACAAATTTCATGGTTGCAGAATGTCTATGGTAAATTGGGGAATAATTTAAGCAAAAGCCCCAATTTCTGCAGAGGAATTCACAAGGAATTGATGCACATAAAAATGAGTGTGCGCAGGAGGGCGCACTAAAAATACATGATGCATAGTAAAAAAGTTTGTGATAGGTAAAATTCAACACTGTGCGGAAAAATGTTAGCGTGCGGGTGCACGCGATAAAATTTGGTACCGTGTGGAAAAATGTTGGTGTGCGGGTGTGCGCACTAAATTTTGGGTGTTGCACGGAAAAATGTTGGTGCGCACACTAAATTTTGGCACCGCGTGGAAAAATAATAATGGCACGCGTGGTGTGCGCAGTATTGGCAGAGCGCAGAGGAGTTTGGTTGGTGCATGCGCAATGTGGGTATATGTTGCCGCACAAAAATTTAGTGAATGGTGCGCGCAAAGTATTGGTGCGCGGTGGGGCGTACTAAAATTTGGCATGGTGTAGCTCATCGAGTGAAAGGCACATGGAATATCAGTGCACGGTACAAAAAATGCACGCGGTGGATATTGGCGCGCGACACAAAATAAGTGCGCAGTTATTGACGCGACAAAGAAGTAATACACAATGGTTTGAAAGTGCACGAAGCATGATTTACCTTGTGTTGTTGTGGTGCATGGTGAATATGGGTTTATAGGTTGAAATTTGTGTGCGCGAAGTTGTTTGAAGGGTGAAAAACAACATAAAACCAATGATTTTCTGTGACGTTTTATATCATTTGAACGCCATCTTTTTGTAGCACGTTTTTTAGGCCCTTAAGAGCATTTTTAGCAATGCAAAAACCATGAGAATAGAGTGTGCCAAGGCACACTCTGTCTTTGTAGCTCAAATAAAATATCTCGGAGAGATATTTATAATGGTGTAAATCGTTCGTCAAACGAAGCTTTTATGAGAAAGTTACAACACAAACAGTGAAGGGTAAATTTTATGAACCAACTAACTTTAATGAGCCATAACTTTCTTCTCCGGAATTAGATTGAGGTGCAGGAGCAGTCAATGGAAAGCTATTGAGCCATAGAAGACATTCCAAGAGCTGAATTAAATTTCTGGGCATGTTAAAAGTGTTTAATATGGAAAATAAGGTACCTGTAGCATACCAGTTACAATATGGTATTTTGGTCTGGAATATTAGCAGGCTGTAACTAGTAGCCAAGAACCTAGAAAGAGATGAAACTTGGACAGAGTGTCCATAATATGTATACGAACAAACCCAATTTATTTCCTATGAAAATTCCAATGGAGTAGGTGAAAAAATGCATATTTACAACATAGAGTTGTACCAAGTTGAAAAATGAACAGAAAAATTTCAAATAGCCATAACATTCTGCTTAAGACTCGGAATTGAGCATGGGAGCAGGCATGGAAAGGTCTTGGATAGTGGAATATAAATATCCACCCAGAAAATTGATTGGGGAATTCAATTTTTCTAGGAAATCAAAAGAAATAATTCGGATATATATTATTGAACCAGAATGGTTCATATTTTCATGAAATTGTTGAAACAGTTAGCCTGACAAAGTTTTGTTGGTTGCACATTTTGCAGAGTTAAAAAAAACTAGATCATATCAAGATCAACATAGAGTACAAAGGAATGGAAGAGGCACAAGGGACTTACAGTCAGCAAGATGAGAGCAAAGGGATGGATGTTCATTTGGGCATTGAAGGAACAAACTCCAATGGACATGGAGATGAAATGAATGAAAACATGAATATGACAGAGACCATTAAAAATTTATAAAAGGATGTCCAAAGCCATAAAGATGATAATGAAAGGCTTATGAAATACAAGGAGTAGTAGGATGACTTCAACATGAAGTTATTGCAGAGCTTGAACATAATAGAATATAAATTGGACAAGGAGAGTGGCTCAAGGAAATCAAGAAGTCACAAGCCTTCTGATGAGAAAAGAAGAACCAGAAGTGTTAGCATACATCACCATCACTCCCCGAGGCATTCCAATAAGATATCACATAGCAGCTCAAGTCCATCCCCTGTCAGAAAACATAAGAGGTCTGGGGTGGATGAGCTACAAGGAGAAATGAACAAAATCAAACCTCCTACATTTGATGGTGAGCACAAGAAGGATGAAGATGCAAAGACATGGTTGTTGGGCATGAGAAAGTATTTTCAATTGCATAATTATTCTTCTCATGCAGAAGGTAGAATTTCTATCTATCAACTCAAGGGAAAGGCATCCATGTGGTGGGATCAACTTGTGCCGGTGCAACACATTAAAGAGAAAAGTGTTACTTGGAGGGAATTCAAGAAGTATTTTGAGAAGAAATACTTTACTAAGAGATACTATGACAAGAAAATGAAAGAGTTCTTTGAACTCAAGCTTGGGAGTATGGCAATAGATGAATATGAGAGAAGGTTTTTAGAACTGTTGAAGTATGTCTCTTTCATCAAGGATGATACAGTTAAGATTCAAAGGTATTTTAGTGGATTTCCATCATTCATCAGTGACAAAATACAATATGATGATCCCAAGACAATTGTGTCTGACATAGATCCAGAATTTACCTCAAAATTTTGCAAGAGATTATTTAATGGATTTGAAACAAATTTGAATTTTAGCACAGCTTATCATCCAGAATCAGATGGACAAACAGAGAGGGTAAATCAAGTGATTGAAGATATGTTGAGGATGTATGTGATGGATAAACCATCAAAATGAGAAGACTACCTACACTTGGTAGAGTTTGCTTGTAACAATGGGTACCAAGCATCTCTAAAGATGAGCCCATTTGAGGTACTTTATGGAAGAAAGTGCAACACACCAGTAAGTTGGGATAACCCAACAAACAGAGCAGTGGTTGGGCCAGATTTGCTTAGGGAAATGGAGGGGAAAATGATTAAAATAAAACAAAATTTAAAGGTTTACCAAGACAGGCATAAAAGCTATGTTGACAAGGGCAGAACTCACAGGGAATTTAAAGTGGGTGATCATGTATTATTGAAAGTGAAGGCCAACTGTTCCTTGAAATTGGGAAATTGTTCAAAGTTGGCAGCTTGCTATTGTGGACCGTTTGAAATCCTATAGAGGATTGGACCAGTAGCTTATATGATTGCATTTCCTGCAGCTATGTCTATTCATAATGTATTCCATGTATCATTGCTCAAGAAATATATACATGATGCTAATCATGTTATTGATTGGAATGTGATCCAGGTGGAGCAAGAAGGTACTTTCCAAGTGCATCTGGTGCGCATTCTAGACCAGAAAATCAAATAGCTCCGGAATCGATCCATAGGGATTGTAAAGGTCCAATGGACCTGGTACGCTCCAGAGGATTTTTGAAAATTTTATTGTATATGTGTACATGATGCATTGAGGACAGTGCATAAATAAGGGGAGGGGATTGTAATATCCCTAGGCCAAACCTAGTTGTAAATGTAAATGTAAATGTACTTAAGCTGGTGAGTTGTTTCATATCATTGTGTATGAACTTTTCATGGCATAGTGCGCACATGTACTGTGCAGTAAAATGATGAAGTGTGCACATTCTTAGATACTGCGTGCGATATTGAGGCGAGAAAACCTTTGTGTATATGTTTTGTTTTATAAGTTGGTGAGTCAGTTATTATAAGAAAGGATGCTTATGTTTGGATTAGGCCAGAGAGCTTAGATGTTAAAGGCCAGTGCGCCTACTTTTGTGTATATCTCATAGTTAATACAAAATACATCATTTCACGCAGACCGACCACGATAAAATAGATTAGGGACTAAAGTCCACTAGTTAGGGAAAGGGAGGGGCTAAGTTAAGGAAATGGGCTAATTTAAGGAAAGGGGCTAAGCTAGGGAGCTTAAGCCAAAAAGGAATATTATATTAATATTTATTAAATATAAAGTATGGATAATTATTTTATCCTAAGTTCTAAAGTTGGGGACAAGTGGGCCAAAGTAGCTCCCAACATGACAAGTGCCAAGTTGGGGACATGCATACATATTGTTGGGACTTAGTTCATTTCCCAGGATTTTTTCCATTATTCTTCCCATCATTCAGTCATCCAACCAATTATCCATGAGCATGCACACACCCATTGAGCTATCTTTTGTATCTTCATGACTGTACCTGAACCCGTATCCATAGCCATTTTTGTGTCGGCATATCTGGTTATCTTGGGAGAGGGATTGAAGAAGCGGGTTGTCAGGCTCGTGAGAAATTTCTCTCTGGGTGAGAGAATTGATGGGAATTGATTTCCTGAAGGTGTTGAACTACAACTACAGTGCTTTGAGACTTCCTGTCCGGCCTGTTGTTGAAGCCCGGAAAGGAAGTGGGGCAATCGAAGGGATGTTGAGCAGAGAAGGGGCACACTTCCTGGGGTGGGACAAGCATGTGGGGAATGGGGGACTGTAGGATGTTAGTTTGAGTTGGAACCTGAGACAGAGTCTTTCCTGTTGTTTATGAGCCTTTAGCCTGGTTAGGAATCCCTTTACCCGGGTGGAGTTTAGTCCCATTTTGGGGGTGACTCACTGTTGAGAGTGATGAACAGTGTAGTCTAAGGCTGGAAGGTTCGTGGAAAGTTTGCACGCAGTTGGTGACATTCTTACCAAGATAAGTGCCAATTGTGTGATAAATTTACATGTTGCATTGTTATTTACGTGTTTATTTTTATGGGTTATCATATGTGCGGTTATAACTATGTTTATTTTTATGGGTATTTCTTGTGTTTGCTGCATGTATATGTTTACTGTTATTTCAGTGTGAATCCCTGTATTTACATATGTATTTGTATGTTTACATTTTATATATAATTCTTCTACAAGAGTCATGTGTGTGTATATTTTAATTGCATGTAGTTCGAAAAATTTATGTGGCATAGCTCAGTTGGATGATGGGTATGTTACAGTATGTTTCGTAGAGAGAATAGTAAGAGTTTTTTGGTGTAGCGTGGCTCGACATGGATGGATCGGGACGTTACAATGATTGTTATGCTTACAATAGAAAATAAAATACCATGACACTTATGGTTGGTAATATCGTGTGGAAGATAGGGATCTGCTGCAAAAAATATGAGAGGAAAGGAGATGGTTTTGAGGGAAAAACCATGGATAAAATGCCCACAACAGCTAAAGAAAACATCATTAAACCTGTAACCCTATTATTGTTTCCCATCAACTATTTTGGCCAAGTATTTATTCTCCAAGTTATTCCCAGAAGGAAACTAATGTTGTTGGACTCCTTATGCTTGCACTTAAGAAAACTAGAAGGGAAGAATATCCTTGATGGACTATGGAGTAGAGAAGGGGAATATCTTCTTTGTGTTGTGTAGGGTAGTGGAAGAGAGTGCCATGGTTTATTAATAATAGGACGAGGGCTTGTAGTTTTTAGAAGTGAGAATATTAGCTATGCCATGAGAGAAATGGGTTNTGACACTTATGGTTGGTAATATCGTGTGGAAGATAGGGATCTGCTGCAAAAAATATGAGAGGAAAGGAGATGGTTTTGAGGGAAAAACCATGGATAAAATGCCCACAACAGCTAAAGAAAACATCATTAAACCTGTAACCCTATTATTGTTTCCCATCGATTATTTTGGCCAAGTATTTATCCTCCAAGTTATTCCCAGAAGGAAACTAATGTTGTTGGACTCCTTATGCTTGCACTTAAGAAAACTAGAAGGGAAGAATATCCTTGATGGACTATGGAGTAGAGAAGGGGACTATCTTCTTTGTGTTGTGTAGGGTAGTGGAAGAGAGTGCCATGGTTTATTAATAATAGGACGAGGGCTTGTAGTTTTTAGAAGTGAGAATATTAGCTATGCCATGAGAGAAATGGGTTGGTCTTAGTGAGGTTAGAGCTCTACAAGAGCTTCCTTGGTCCTGATGGTTCATAATTTGACTTGGGGATGGAATCCTTAGTTAATTCCCATGGTTGGGAAGTGAATCACTCCTTAACAACTGATTTGGTGTACTTTCCTTATTTACAAATAACTAATCATTCTTGTTTAGTTATGAAATACTTTCTATTTGCAATGTGTTAATGAATGAATTTGAAATATTCAATACTATTTCCGTTGCATTTTCTATGTTGCATATGCATTATGTTTATAGTATTGTTAGAGTTAAAATTAATCATAATACTTGATTTTCATAGGGATAAGATCTTTGAATTGACTGCCCCTACGACCAAGTGAGGCATCTAGGTACATTACACAAAAATAATTAAAGGATACATGAATGGTAATTGATTCAAGTTCTTTCATGTTTGAGTATGAATGCTCTTGTAAATTCTACATAGTAGATGGCTCGACTTTTTAGAAGAAATAAGAATATAGATGTTCAATTGTTTTAGTATTACATGTTGATTTGGTATGGCTAAGTGTTTTCATTCAAATATGAAGTAAGAATAAATTAGTAGATTTGGATCTAGTCATGATGTAACTGGTTGTCATGGATCATCATAATGGTGTCTTCAATTTAGGCACTTGTCACAAATGGGTTGTTTTGGGTGATTATTATTGTACCATGCAATTGGATCACTTGTCACAAATGGGTTGTTTTGGGTGATTATTATTGTTATTATTATTGTACCATGCAATTAATCCAAGTAATTGGAAAGAAGATAATGAATCTTTTTAGATTGGACATTGCAACACGACAAGGTGATAGGACATTAGAAAATTATTACAAGGAGGTGTTGAGACTTAGATAATTTCATTTCCTTTTGAGTGAATAATTAAATTTAGAATGAATGGAGTTGTGAATAGCGAGGTCAATTCAATGCATTTTCTACATTGAAAGGTTTTGAATTAAAGAACATACAATTTTTTGTTCTTCTTCTATAACATAATTTTATTTTCGATATAGTTGGAATAGAAAATATACAAACATCAAACATAAGTAAAGCACTTAAGAGAAGAATATTAGAAGAAAATTTTGTCATGTGATTACATGGTTAATTAGTAGAGTGGAATTTGTTTGAATAGCTTCAACAAGATATTGAATTTTAAGGTTTAGTTATAACTTATGTATTAATATTTTTCTATAGGAGAGCAAGTTTTCTAGTAGCTTTCCACAAGACTTACAAACCACCAATACAATATGGGTTTCTAGAGTGATATTGGATTTTATACTTTGGGAGGTAAACCAATATCATGAATTTTTTGTGAATAATATTAGAATATATTATTCTATAATTATAAGATCCCATCCAAGTAGATGTTAATTTGATTATCTATTTGACATATTCACCGATTGAAGGGGTTGATCCCCATTATTGTTCTATGGGTTCAAGGAAAAGTTGTTCCATATCAGTTTCTTGCCATTATATTAATTGCAACAAAGAAGAACTTAAAAATGAGGAAAGCGCAAGTCACAATGAGGGTTCTCTTAGAAGAAAACTATTGTGCCAAAAACCAAGTCCTAAACCGACGCACATAGATACCTCGAGATCTTATTTCAAATTCATAACTTAAGGAGCAACATATGGAAAGGGTGTGTACATGACCCAAGGAACTTTGCATTAAAATATTTACTTGAAATCAATGGTCCTAATGACACAATCAAGAAGGAAAAACATGATAAAGTCTTTGAAACCTAGTGCTCAAAGATGTAGTTGAATTTGGGGTCGTGCCTTAGGGTCCCTCAACATTTTTTTTGTAAATTTTACAACCAATATTGTTTTATGTTCTTGCCACATTATTGTCATATTGAGCTAAATTCTTGTGTGCAAATGAAGCCATATTATTTTCCTTTTGAATAAATTGAGAAGAGCTAATTTAAGAGATTTAGAGTTAAGATATAGGAAGTTGGGAAAGATCTAGATTATTTGGACACATACTTGAAGAAGTAAAAATATAATAATAGGTTGGCCTAAATGCCAACAAAGAACACTTATCAAAGGAGAGATCACGATGAAATGAGAAGAATATTGAAAGGTATCAACTATTACTCGTTGTTTCATCACATGCAATGACTTCTCTTCCATTATCCCCAACAACTACTTCTACACCATTATCACCTAATGTAACATTTGAACCAAATATGTATCATTTAACCTTATCGAAAGTACAGATAGATAAGTCTCACCTTTTAATGTTTGAAATACTATAGATCCTAGAAAAGTTTTTAGAGTAGTTTGAGACCCCAATATTTTCTAGCATCAAGAAGTAAGAGCCCAAATGTTATGACAATGAAGAGATAGGTTATTAAATTCTTAGTAAAATAAGTCATGCATAATCAATATCATATTTAGAATCTTCAAAGCATAAATATGTCATAATTGAAAATCCTACAAAATTGAGCACTACAGATAAACACACACCATAGTAGGATAGTCGTAGTCCCTTGGAGAACTAATTTTCCAATTTAAAAGAGTTGGAGGAATTCAATAAAGTTTATGACATGAGCATAATACCAACAATGTGAATATGTGCACACGCAAGAACCTAAGAGAGAAAGAATGCAAGTATTAGAGAGGACATTGTCGGAAATGTATGTATATATGTACTTCCATTTGTATTACTATATATATGGAGTGAAAAACTGTGGGAGAGTGATCATAGTTGACCATGTATCCAAAATTTTTTTATGCGAGTGAGTGATCTATTTAGTGACTAAGTGATAGAAAATATAAGGATAAAGTAAAAATTAGAAAGTGAAAATATAATATATGTTCACTAGACTAAGTCTCATGAGTTTATGAGCAATTTATGGGAAGGAAAACATCAAAAGAAATCTCCTCATGAAAATATACAAGTTGGAAAGTAATTGCAGGTGGCAAAGGGCATGAGGTTGTAATGGAAAAAAATAAAAAAAAAATAAAAATAAAATGGATGAGGCTAGTTGCAAGAAAAATGAAAATGTGAGTGATAATTTTAAAGAAGAAGGAGAAATCACTCAAGAAACCACTAAATCCATTTCTTAAGACATGGAAAAACATGTTAAAGAGATCAAGGGTTAGGCGATTGGCCAAGCCATTGACGAATAAGATTCAACGACACCTACGTATTCACAAAACATAGACTTAGGAATTGTTACATCAAAGATCAATATTAATGCTAGGATGGAGAAACTCCAACCTCATCCATAGTCAAATACATCAACATCCATTTTGTGACTATCAAATGAAAAGTATCATTAGGGAACACAATTATAGATCCTTTCAATGTTACTTATTCTTTTTTTCATGTTGTGCACTCAATATCAACTATTGGATTCCCATGCAAGATTTACTAAATACCAACAAGTTTGGACACATTCTTCACATATGCCAAGGATAAGTTGAAGGTGAAGGCGGATGAAAATGACCTAACTTAAGACCCCTTTGAGAATCTTTAGTTCCTTATTAATAAAAATATTATTGAGATGGATCCCAAAGTTCAAAAATATGGTCAACAAATAGAGAAATTTGAGCTTTATTTTGGGGAATTCAAAGTCCAAGTTGAACAAATTGATTGTGCTACCATAACTACCTACTTAATAAGAACTAAAACTTGGAGAGTGTATAAGTACGCTCAAGGCATACCTCAAGTAAGGTACAACAATAATAAATTCATGAGTTGGAATATGATTTGAAGTAGTTCATTTTTACCCTTATCATTATTGATATAGCAAAATTGGTTCCTTTAGTAGTTGAGACTACAATTAAAGGTGAACAATTGCATAAATTATGACAACATGCAACCCAACTGTAGATAAGGATTGTGATTTAACAAAACATTGGATTTGACCAAATTCAAATTTCAAGGAGACTAGTCGTAATATTTAATGGAAAAAGAGTTCTTTGTGGTCGTTTGGCCTAATATAGAAAAAATAGTTTACAAGCCTATGGAGGAAGTGAGTTACATACTATGGGAGTTGAAACATAAATTCTATAAGTGCATCGATGCATGGATTCAAGTTAGGAATTCTATACTCCCTCACTTTCTTGAGATTGAGGAGTAAATATCTAAAATAATTTTGGAGGAGTAGTTCTTGGTTTTTATTGAGTGTTTTTAGGATCTTAAATTTTGCTCCCAAGATTTTAGTGCTAGATGAGTTAGGGGTTTTCCTCCTCCAGTTTTGACTCATTGAATTTCAACAAATTTTCAAGTTTTAGGTTGTGTTGTCATGAGGGAGATGCAACATGTTAAGTAAGGGGGAAATGTTATCCTTAGAATTGGTTAAGTATTCATGACTATGTTTGAAGCATTCTTCTTGTAACCTTGATTTTCTACTTGTACAACCACAATAGGGATTGCTATGACAAAGATTATGTAACCCATGATTAGAAAGATGTTATAATTGTTTATAATTAAATTCATTATGTATAATAAGTAATACATTATGTACTAAATGATTTATTGATGTTAGTTTTGTCAATGTTTCATCTAAACCTGCACAAGAGATCTAGCTAAAGCAAGTACAAACAAATCTTATCAAGAAAGGAAGAGAGATTCAATATAGAAGAATGAGAAAATATATTCACACTACTCCAATGAGCTGATGATTAATACATAGATGATGATCAATATGATCAATGAATGAGTGGAATACACTCATATATAGGGCAAAACATTCCATAATAGCATAATGCATGCATAATAGCATAATAGCGATGATCTAAAATAGAAAGTCTAAAATAGAACTAGTCAGTTAACTCCCACTGAACTAGTGTGCCGGAAATATAAATTTCTCCAACAAATTTGATGTTAACATGATATTAGATAAATATCTATTTAGAGGGTACAAAGATTATAAAGATCTACATGATATATTTATCAAATTCTATTTCATACCACATGATGTAATCTCTCTATGAATTAATACCATGAGTGACCATAATGTTTTTATTTATTTTTATTTTTTATATATGTTGTATAGTATTAAATGTACAAACAACAAATGCATGTGTATTTTTATTTATTTGAATATAAATTAAATAACTATATTCAATGCTAGCACATTATACATTAAACATGAGGATAAACAATCCTTATTAGTCTATGCCTCCAGCCAAGGCGGGGACTATAGATTTCGCCTTGCAATCAAGGCGCTTTGACCAGGTATTAGCCGATACGTTTTGTCACATTAATTG
>JASDQU010739543.1:97965-152451 GCA_032191745.1 Picea mariana | reverse complement strand
TTTTTTTTTTAAATTTTTATCAAAAAATCATAAATTTTTTTAAAATTTTGTATAAAGTTTCATACAAAATATAATTTTTAATTTTTAAATATCTTTTATACATATTATTATTTATAATTTTGTGTATGTATTTTTGTAAGGTATTTTGTACAATATTTATTATATTTTTTTGAGTTTTTCATAAGATATAAGATATTGATAAAAAAAATAAACAATTATTAAATTCTTTTAAATATTTCATCTTTGTAAATTTTTATCTTTTTATTAGTTTAAAGTAAAAAAAATAATTTCATAATAATTTAGATAATTAAACTTAATATTATAGTGTGCCTTTGACTATAAAATTCACCTATCAAATAGTATCTACATATTTCCTAATGTTGTAGTGAGCCTTTGACTATAAAATTCACCTATCAACAAACAAATAGTATCTAAATATTTCCAACTCCAACATACTGATTTAATTAGTATGAGTAATACCACACCATGCAATAATTAAAACTTATAATTAAAAACAATATCCAATCATCTTCAACTCCCATTCCTAGTGGACAACACTTATTGGATTTCCATGTTTAAAACTTTTCACTTTCCCACTCCGAAAACTTATAATAAAAAATAATATCCAATCGTCTTGAACTCCCGTTCCTAGTGGGGAACACTTATTGGAACTCCATGTTTAAAACTTCTCACTGTTTCCAACTTTGAATATGAGTAGATTGGCTCAAACCCATTCAACCTTGAGCCTACTATTTGTTGATAAGGCTTAAGCATAGATCCTCTTTAGGGCTATTATTGTTTCAACATTTAGTATAGTATAGTATGTGTCCATATAAAGAACACAAAACGCGAGCGATATTTTCTTCTCCCATTCATTTCTCATTTTTATTTTAAACCATTAAACAAAAAATTTAAGCAGATGCAATGGACGAACTCTAGGGGATGTTTGAGAGTTATGTGTTGAGATTTTCATGTTTTCATTAGTTGCCCCAACTCCAAAATTAACCAATCCTATTATATAGGAATATATAGGAATATAGGGAATGATATTTTATAGTCGTAAAAGTTATTGCAACACACTATATGATAGACCTATCCACTATAATTATTTAAATTTTTTATATTCTTATAATTCTAGTAATTGTTATTCTAAGCAATAACACCTCTTTCAATAAATATTTTCATTTTATTCAAATAATAATTTGAAGTTCAAGAGATATTTTTATTTTTTTGAAAATGCTACATTATTGTAACTAATTAATCACTTCTCCTTTAAAATTTTATATCCACAAACTAATGTATAGATCGAAATAATCAAAACTCATAAAAAAATGTACCTATCATAGAAATCATGAGCCAATAATCCATTTTATCATTCTATGTTATAATGAAAATTCATTGCATCAAGAGGAGCTTGCAACTCAACTCAAGGTAGGGAAGATCTATGTGTGATGTATGTGAACACTCATAACAAAAAAAAGAAAAAATTGACATCTAATGACTAATTCTAAAACAAAAATTAAAATAAAAATGATGGAAAAAGAAGAATTAATAATAAAGTAAAATAAAATAAAATAAAATTACCATAAATCCATATTAATCTTGAATTCTTTGAATACCAAAAATTTTGCACCTTGTTGTTTTTATCTCTATTGATGCTTAATAGATTTAAGGCTATGATAGATTTATACCGATATAAATACACCAATCATAAATATAGAAATATAGAATGCAAGCCAAAGAATACCTTTTATCACATTATGTGGGGAGTCCACATTTAGATTTTCTATGCACATACCATATACTTATATTACTTATTACATATATTATATTTTGATATTCGTCATGTTCATATTGGCTTGTGACTATCAAATCTAGGGTTATATGGGTTTAATGATGTCAATCCCAACCTATAGTAGGGTAGTTATAGTATTTTTCTCCACAATTTTTTTGCCTCGTTCTATATGTAAAAAAAAAGTTTTTGAAAGTTGTTAAATATTTAAAATTTTCTAAATATTTAAAAGTATAAATAGATTTTAGATTTAAATTATAAATAAATTTTAGATTTTAAAATTGTAAATATAGTTTAGATTTTTTGAAAATCAATATACTATATTTATGATTGGCTTAAGGACAACTAACACAATTATTTTTGGTGGGGGTAACAAATGGTGACTATTTTCATTAATTTGTTTTAAAAAAATCATAAGATAGTTGCTTGTTGGTGTTTGACTTTGGTCCTTGCTTGTTTATTGCCATTTCAAGGGTGATCATGAACGTTGGGAGACTATATGAATTTAGGCATTTATTGACTTGAGTTTCCCACAACATTGTGATGCATATGACAATTTGCAATTGGCATGTTGTGGTACACCATCTTACCACCTATTAGCACTCCTCCACACCCAACACCATTGCCAACTCCCCTCTCCAAATATACTTCCATGTCACGCCATGGAATTGCTATGCACATGCTCACATATCATCACCATTTGATTGGATATGATCAACAACCCATGTTCTAAGTTGCATCCATACTTAACATATGATTTTCTCCATTCACATACTCATGGACTCTTAGCTCATCCCTCTTTCTCAACCCTATGATGATGAGAATAAACACTAGTGACAAACTATGCAAGGAATAAATTGTACACAACTCTTGGTGTAAAATCGACCAAACTCAATTTTATGTGGGTTTGAGTTAGTTTAAAATAGAAAATTACCTTATCTAACATAATTTTTGTTGTTGAAGAGTTTAAAGATATTCTGGATGGACCCTTCACTAAATTAAGCAGGATAAGGTTGATCCAAAACACACTAATTTTCATACATGATTTTAACATAATTCTAACTAGAATTTGACAATGGGCCATGATACCACCTATAACTTTGATTTGCACATGGTTCCAACATACCACAAGGGTTTTAGGGGTTTCCATATCCTCCAAAAAACTCAAAACCCATTGAATTAATCAGAACCATGAGAATTCAAAGTCAATCTGAGCCATGAGACTTGATAATCCATTTCTTCAAATCTTGACGAATGTTTACCATAAAGGTTGACTGAAAAGTATGGAGAATCCATTACATTGGACTTCCATAAACATTAAATAGAAAAGTACATTTAAACAAAATTTAGATAATTAGCTAGCATTTTGGCCCTTTTTTGACAAGGAATTACTCAAATCCAACCAATTAAATCTAGCCTTAAATAAAATGAAATTGGATGCTAAAATCATTTCTTGTAAAAAAACTCTAGGGTGCCCACAATGTACAATCTCAACAAACAATTTCACCATTGTAGTAATTTAGATCATATTTTTTGAATTTGAGGATGAAAAAACACCAAACTTGCTATAAAAAATGAACAAATTCATGCTACCACACACAATGTGAGAGCGGGGATGGGAGACCATCTTAATACACACATACTACTAGAAAGGGGAAAATATGAAAGTTGATTCGACACTCAAATTTAGGGCTAAACTGAGAAATACTTGTGTGAGGAAAGGGATGATAAAAAAGAGAGGAAGATCCATAACATTAATTAGGATTTTAGATCTTGATTATTTTAACCAATGGATGTATATTATTAGGGCACTTCACTTAGATTTTAGATTATGTTTATTATAAAATTACCAAAGGAAAGTAAACTAACAAACTAGGGTTAATTTATTTGAAATTCCCTTAGTGAGTCACAAAACCTAATGTTCAAAGAAACAAAGAAAATTATGAAAGAGAATAACCTTTAATTAACTATTGTAAGTGTTGAAACTACTTGGGCTGAAGAAGAGAGTGTGATAGGTCTCTAAGAGTGATACATGCCTTAGATGATCTTGCACACACACACATTTTCTAGGTAACATGTCTCGGGTAAAACCCCTTGACACTTCCACTCATTCTAAGGGTGGTACCTAGGGTAAACCCTAGATTCTTCAGGGCACAAGGCCATGTCAAGTCTAGGGCTCAAATTTGTTACAATAATGTACTCATTATGAGATCAACATGTCACTTATTAGAATATAACCTGGGTGGGGAGGATAACACTCCATCCCACAACCACTCGAGCTAGACCTAAATGACTACGCGCGCATGTGTACACACACACACACACACACACCCACCCACCCACCCACCCACCCACCCATGGATTTACTACCATAACATCTATATCAATGACAATCTTGAGTAGAGAGACCCAAGTTCCCTTAGAGGGGATGATACCTCCCTTGTCCTAACTATGATGGAACCTCCCTTGAGGTTGTATGGTTGAACTATCCAAGGTATGAATGGGGGACGTTGTATGGTTGAAATATCCAACATATGAATGGGACTATGTCAATGAATATGCCCAAACATGAATCTACGAGTCTTTAAGGTTGGAGCCAACCTAATCACAACAAGTCTTTGTAAAGGTGTTGTCGATGTTGGGCGTAAGCAATTGAATGGTATAAATAGCTAAGGGAATCATCTCAAGGCCTAGATGTACATTATATTAGCCATTGGAGGGCTCAAGTCAAATAGAAAAGTCACATCACATGGTTTCACATAGTGCTATGGGTTCCATAAAACTATCTTGTGGGTTTTAAACCCAAAATGCCTCTCTATTTCACATGATGTATAACATAGATGAAATATCTTCTTTACGAATCTTTAATACACTCTCCTTGAAGAGATCGAGTAGGGTTAAGGAGGTTTGACTCATTTTTAATCCATTAATAACAAACCAAAATGGATTTGGGTTGTTATGGACTCATGGTAAGACATCCTAAGTGATTGTGGACCTAATCAGTTTTGCAACCCTAATTGGACTTATAAAGTTAGGAAATACCCCAAACAAGTGCCTTGAGGGTCATAATGAAATAAATCAACTACCAAGGGCTAAAGACCAAGTGAGGGAAGGAAACCAATGGTCATATCAAAGAATTATATATGTTGATCCTTTTGTAGCATCAAGATACATTCCTACTAGTGGCCTAGGTGCTAGGCATGTGGGTATCATTATGGGCACCGGATTATCACTTTCGTTTGGTGAAAACCCCCTTGTATTTTGAGTTGGGGGCTTGGTGATGGGCTTTGTGGGTTTGTGTTGGGGCTTCACACCCACATAGAAGGTCTAATTTGATGTTGACTTGTGGAGGGGATTCTATGATGACACCTAAGACTTGTATATAAAGGAGAGAGGTCATTGTGACATTTCATGATTGTGGAAACAAGTGTGGAGAGAGCTTGGTGATTTCAGTCCAAGTGTGGTGACCTTAGTCCAACCATGGAGAGAGGTTACTTTGCCTCAATTTTGTTGTGTTTGTCTTGTTTTGGGAAAGTACCAAGGAGGAGGAGGGTCGAGTAAGGATGGTGTAGGTATGTTGAGGCTTAGGAAGGCAGTTGGCAGCCAAACATGAGTATACCACAACCTAGGAGATGCTCGTCCTACTACATGAAGGCTGACACATTACTGAAAATGGCTTGACCCAACAAGAGGAGGTTGCCACATGAAAACAGAGGGAAACAATAGTTGGGAAAATAACTCAAACAGGGTGTAGGAGGGATGAGAAAGGGTCTAGAGGTCGTTGTAGGGGTACATATAGCCTGTTGTAGGCATCTTAGGGATATTGTAGGAACGGAAAATATTCAAGGAGGCTCGACATGGTGGAATTAGGTTGTTGGGTGGTTTGTCTTTGCTAGAGGGGGCTATAAAATAGGTACAAGAGGTGTTGCAACCAAGGAAAAGGATGCAACAATAGGTACAAAGAGGTTGTCCTAAGGCAACAACTTAAGGGCAATTTAATGGTTGTCCTAGAGGTCTAGGACAACAAGACTAGTGGGCTGCAACAACTGACTTCTAGAGTGATTTTGGATAGCCCTCAAGAGCAGACATTGCATAGTAAAAGAAGGCTTTTACAAGTGTGCAACAACAACCTTTTGGACATCCCTGGAAAGTTGTTACAAGCTAGAGAAAAGGAGTAGTAACAATAATAGTTTTGGAGCTAAGTTTTGGCATAGAAATCGAGAAGGATTTATGCAGTATGTTGTAAGTGTTTTTTTGTATTTTACTCTATGTAAAATTGGGCCATTGTCCCTGGTACGAGAGCCTATTGGTTATGGTTTTAAGAACATGATTTTGGGATTAAGATTCTTGTGTACGTGTGTATGATCTAATTGCTAGTTTTGATTTTCCATTGTGCTAAATGGTTAGGCATCTCAGTGTGTTTATGCTTATAGTTCAATTAGTAAAATTTGTGTATAATTGTCGAATACATAGACCAGATCTGAGGTATGGTCAAAATCTAACAAGATATCCATAGTAATTCACACATTTAGGCTAAGGTAAGAGGAACTCAAGGAATATGGTCCACCACAAAAGGATAGTTTATAGAGACATCATATAATCAATTGACAAGTTGCACATAGACATGATACACAAGAGGATCACAGTTTGGACTCCTTGGTGGGTAGGCATATATGAGTCAAAAGTGTGAAATCTATATGTTACACTCACATAAAAAAGTTGTGGAATTAGAGAATGAAAATCACCAAATTGTCGTAAAAAAATGTGGAATTTGAGGATGAAAAACTCCAAATTGTCAGAAAATATTTGTTAGAATTTAGGATGAAAATAATCAAACTTGCATTAAAAAACTCGTTGGATTTGAGGATAAAATATGACCTAAAACATATTGAAATTGATGGATTTGGATATTTAAAATCAATTCAAAAATTGCAAAATCCTCTAAGTCATCCACAATATGCATTCTTAACAAACAATTTCACCATTACAATAATTCAAGATCAACCTATTTACTAGAGTTGTGGTAAAAACCATCAAAATCACATAAAACATCTTATCAAAATCACCAAACTTACAAAGAAACTTCTGGTTGGATTTAAGGATTTCATCCATATAGCAAAAAAAAGTTGGAAAACAACCTTAAACTTATCCTACTTTTTGGATAAGGTAAATAGACTCTCTTCAAAAAAATATGCCAAAACCACCAAGGGTTCAAGTGGGGACGACATAAAGATGCCTAGTCTTGGCTAAATCATTGGTGAATAAATGAGAACACCATTTTGTATAACAACGATAATATTAAAAATATTATTACATCTAAATTTAAGGAGAAATTGTGGTGGGATAAAGAATTAGAAAATAAAAGGAAATTAAGATACTATAAGGAGGTGATCAACATTAGTCAAAAAGATCAAAATTATCTCTATGTTTTGACTAGTGTAAAGGAAAAAATCAGCGTTGTTAAAATAAGAACAAACTCTCACAAGCTCCATAGTGAAATTGGGAGTTGAACAATTCCCAAAATGCAGTGGGATGAAAGAATCTGTCATCTTTGTAACACTAAGAGAGTTGAATATGAAAAACATTTTATCGTGTATTGTCCTAGGTATACCCAAGTTAATCTCAATTTCAAAATATTTGTCATAATACCCACCTTCCTAACCCTAACTCATGAAAACTATGGTGATATTGGAACACTTCTTTTAATGTTTATGTTTGTGAGTGCAGAAATAAAATTCTAAATAAATCCAAATATCCAAGTAATCCCTTATCCTTTTAAAGGTTTAATAGACCAAATTAACTCTCGCTGGACATCCATCATCATCATCATATTATGTCAAATAAAATTTTTCCTAATAAGGTTTCATCATTATCTGATCTGAATTTATGTAGGAACACAATGAAATACAGAAATAAACATAAACACAGAGATGCAACGGAAATAAGACTTCATTTCATTAATAACAAATGACTGAAATATGCTTACAAACAGAATGGAAATAAACTAGCTAGGGCGTTGGTAGCTTATCTCTGAGAAGAGATGTGGCTGCTACTCGCATCCATGAGAAGACAATTACAATGAGGCTCTAGAGGCCTTTTTACAATAGACAAGAATGCCAAAAGTCATAGACATCCAAAAACCTAACCCTAGGAGATGAAGCACCAAAAGTCATGTGGGCCCCGTTTGGGTAAGTTAGTACATCAACTTCCCGGGGTCGTAACTTTTGCATACGATCTCCGTTTTAGGCGTGTAATAGCTTGTTGGAAAGGTATCGTCGAGGAGATGCATTTTGGGGGCTCAATAATGCCTTAAACTATCATTGGGAACCTCAATCTCAAAAAAACCTTCATTAAGGCCCTCAAAATGGCCCCGAAAGTTAAAACCTGCTAATAGTAGTAAATTGCCAAATTTGCCAGAAAACTGTCTTGAGCCAGTCGAAAAAGGTGGATGGCCACTGATATCCACCTGGATCAATCCTCCCTCCTTAGGAAGCAATGGTCTCCATTGCGTTGAGTTCCTCCATGAGATGAGGAAACTTCTGTTGAACTTGGTCCCTGGTGAGCCATTTGCCTTGGTGAAGGAGTTGGCCTGCTTTGACAACTTGATATAGCGGTATTCTTTGTTTTCGGGTGTTCTTGATCTGTGTATCCATGATCTAATTAGTTCTGGCTTGTTCCATGCAGTTTGGATTTAACTCTGTTGGTGTGAGTTGTTCTGCCATGTCGGATGTGTCTAGTAGAGGTGGAAAGTAGGGCCGAAGGCGGTCCACATTGAACACTGGGTGCAGACCAAGGAATGGTGGAATGCTGAGCTCAAAGGAATTTTCCCCTACAACCTTGGTGAGGGTGTACGGCCCATATCGAAGCGGATGAATCTTGCAGTGGGGTCCAGCGAGGTGCTCCTTTTGCAAATGCAACCACACTTTGTCGCCCACTTGGAAGTTGTGTGGCACCCAATGTTGATCATGTCGTTGGTTGTACTTAGCATTGGCTCTGTCCAAGATGTCATGAACCTGTTGGCGGATGTGTTGAATGTGCTCAATGAAGTTATTTTCCTTATCCACCTCAGACTGGACATGAGTTGAATCTTCCGAAGTAGCCACAAATGGCATGGCTATGTCAATGGGACATAGTGGCTGGAATCCCAAGCCCACTTGAAAGGGGTTGTGGCTAGTTGAGTTATGGAGAGCCCGGTTATAGCTGTGTTGTACATAGGGGAGGCTCTCATCCCATGTGCGTGGATGCTTTGAATTGTACATGCGCAGAATGCGTACGATCATCTGGTTGACGACCTCTGTCTAGCCATCAGTTTGCGGATGGAAAGCTGTGGACTTGGTGAGCTTGGTGTCCAACATCGACTAGAGGCTGGACCAAAATGTACTGAGGAACCTACTGTCCCAATCTGAGATGATAGACCGTGGGATCCCAAAGTGTACCCACACTCAAGACTTGACATAGAACTATCTTTTCTACCAATCAAGACTTGACATAGAACTTTGATGACTAGCATAAAGTACAAAAGTCCAATAAATAATGTAATTACAAACTTCATCAGGATTTGCAACAAACTCAACAAACTTATCTATTTTCATCAACCTCAACAACATGAGCAACATTAAATCCCTATAAATAGCAATAGCTTGTGGATTGGATCCATACCACAAACTATGGCTTTTAAAAGCGATAATTAAAAAATCCCCTTTCTTTACTTTACTTGCCCTCAAGCAAAGAGAAAACCTAGTGAAAGAGAATGGTTATTCCTTCCTAATATGAATATTAGGTAGTCGATCCCCCCCATTTGATAAGGTACCCATCCAACATTCTCGTCTTTACTATGTGTTCTTTAGTTGCCAATATCCGCTCTGGTTATAAATTAGAAATTCCTTCACCATCCAAGTGTGTTAATTCAAATGAGATGGAAATATTCTACCCCGCAACCTATTTTTTCAAGCAAGAAAGATGGAACACATTATGAATCCTACTCCAAGATGGAACAACATCTCTAATATGGATTATTTACTTGTATTGTTTGGTTAGAATATGTGTGTAATCTTCACTTGTGGTCATGTGCTAAGCCAATGTGTGGTAGTTATGGATTGTTAGACCCATCATTACACTTTATCATATTTTATTGTTTTTTAGGGTAAGGTTGGTCTAGTCTCCTCCTTGGGGCTAGCACCTTAACCTTGGTGGAGTGTTATAAATACACCACATTCCTCATTTGTAACATCATTTCATTTAAGTGAATTCATTTATTTTTTTGACTAAGGGCACCTATACTTTTTCGCTCTACTTGTGGTGTAACTTTCTCTTGGTTATGGTTAAATTATCTTTGTGAAGTCTTCTTGTGATTCATGTTAAGTGATTGGATTAGGGTTTATTAAATAGATCACCATATATATACTATCTCTTATGGTCTCAACATGGTATCAGAGCTAATGTGACTTTTTCTTCCTTATTTAGCAATGTTTTAGGGATTCCACAAAACTGAAATTAGGTTTGTTTTTCAACACCCTATTTTTGAGACAATAATTATTTGTAGGGATTTTTTCCTACCCTTATCTTCACTAGCGGGATCCTCCCTGGTAGATTGTTGAAGGAAAATATCCCTGTGGATAGGTAGATCTCCTCAAAGAGATAGACTCTTAACTCTAAGACAGAAAGTGCTTATCATGGTCATTGACTTCCTTTTAGGTCTACACAAACTAATGCATGGAGAGGAAGGAGGAAAGATGTACAGTTTACCAGTGTTTGTCCCTGCATGCTCTGAGTTGAGCTCCAATCTTTCGCTCCTCGATAGATCCTGTAAACAAACAAAGTACGACCACTTCCTACTCTATAAAGATTAGTCCGAAATAGATCTATCTACTAAAGAGACAAATTCATGTGAGATTGAACATGAATTAGAAAGAAACATGCCAAGCAAATTATATTAATGAGGACAAAACATTACTTACAGCCGTAGATGGATTGCAGTAGTTTCATCAAGTTCTCTTTGCCTAACCCTTGCTCAAAAGCTCCACGGTCTGAATGATGATAGCTTCATTGATTAGCCTCCATTTCACTGTGTATCACTTATGAAATCATAAGTTTGGTATGATTCTCCACCCAGCTCCCCTTTCAAAATGAGAAAGCTTGCTTATATAGCCTTGGAGAGGCTCAACAACTTGAGATATATTTGGGGTGAGTTGAGGATTTCCCTCCTTCAGTTAGGGATCTGCCCTAAGATCATGGCTTGATTGAGGATTCGAATCCAATTGCCTTCTAAGAGTGAAAATATCCTTCCCCCATTCTTCTCAACAAATCAACTGCTGCCCAGAATAGGTAGCGCTCCCTCAAAAGGGCACTCAGAGCGTTATAACACTCCCTAGTAATGTATAGGGGAGCACCAACACTCCTGAGGGTAGGAGCACTCCTGAAAAAGGGAAAATGAGTGTTATAACGCTCTCTGATAGCTTATAGGGGGGCGCCAACACTCCTAACAGAGGTATAGGGGAGCACTCCCCTCCAAAAACTCAGTTTTTTGGGTGCTTTCAGATGGCAAGAGGTTCATAAGCTTGTTGACTCATTTCTCTTCTTCCAAGTCAAATGTTTGAGGTGTTTCAAGTGTCCTTCTCATGTCATTATAGGCACGACATAGGCATCATGGCAGTATTCTTTCTTTGACACTTGCGACACTTGTGAGCAAAATGCGACACTTGCGACCCTTGTAATGACGACACTTGCGACACTATCAAAGTGAGTAATTTTGATGTGTAACAGATTGCCCCCCAAAGTATGAAGTTAGAAGATGAGAACTAATAACTGAAATGTTTTGTAGACTTTCAAGCAAGGGTATAGACGTAGAGAACCTGACAGAAGCTGCACACAAGCATCCAACAAACATTATGACATGTTTCAAACCCAAGGCAAGCATACCTATGCTTGGGTGATCAAGACTTGCAAGATATGGCCACCATAAAATACACTGCAGATCCATAATTGTATTGATAAAAGGTATAGCCACCGAGGATACAGTGTAGATCTATACTCATATGACCTAAACTGATTGTAGCCACGAAGAATACACAGTGGATCTATGAGATGATAAGACATAGCCACGACCAATACAAAGTGGATCTATGCAACAATAAATGTGTCATTGTTCAAGAGAAACTCCATCGCAACCTGGGCAAAGTACATATCAAAGTGATCACTCAACCTAGGGTGTTATTACCGATCCTGATGTAGTACGAATATAACCATGTGAATAGATGTCTTGATGTTGAACATGGCAGAAACCACTTGATTACCGGTCAATGATGTAAATTGTTAACAAGCGCGAGGGAGATCACCATTAATATCAACGATTCCCAAGGTACTCTAGTACATTCCAACGAATGTGAATGGATGAGTTCAATTCGAACATTAGCAAAATAATCCGATCAGAGGTCAATGATGTAAACTCACTGTCGGACGTGAGGAGGCCTGCCATTGAGGCAGGTAGGTCCCAAAGTACTAACTGGTTTCTAAGTCTAATTCCTTGACAATGTGTTGAAGTCGATAGGAATAGACTCGTCGAAGGAGGGCCTTGATGTATCCCCCATCAACGACATGAAACAAACACAGAGATGTAATTGGTAGATCAAATGAACATGGACTGACATAGGTATTGAAACAAGATATTTGTGATGGCTGACTCTCGAGGAAGATACTTCCCTTGAACACTGAGACACAACAACAGAAATGTGACATGGGCCAAAACACAATAATGCAGTGGATACTGTGAATTTCGTCGAGTGACCCAAAGGAGTAAGAAAAACTCAAAGGATTGGTTTAGTGTAGAGGTTCAGCGGATTAATATGTGTGCAAAAGACAAAGTGTCGTGTTCAAAGGCAACTCTAAGAGTTACTTGGTAATGTTCTCAAAAAACTGCTTGGCTTGCTTCTTTCAATTTTTCCCCCATCCAGATAAATGAGTACCTCTTTTTAATTTAACGAGCTCGAGGAGGATAACACATGCTTGATAAAACTCACCTTTGGTAAGTTCCTCTTCCTTTGTTTAATGAGCTGGAAGAAGTAAGGGTTCGATCCCATATGGGCCTGTCGATGTCGATGTTTTGTTTAGCGAGTCCAAAGACAAAAAACTCAAAGGTTTTTCATGATTATAGAGTCTGGAAAAACACTTAAAAGAGAACTCTCTCAATTCCTTTTTCGTAAAGTAGTCTGACGAGACTGAAAAAGAGATAAGCTATCACTCAACAGACGTTTTCTTCAAATACTTTAACGAGCGTGAAGAGAACAAGGTGCTCGACAATCTTTTCATCTTTAGAGAGTCTGAAAAGAACTTAAAGGTGACTCCAGTGTTGTCCTTTTTCGTAATGTTAGTCTTGCGAGGCTGAAAAAGAGACAAATTATCACTCAAAAGACGCCCTTTCAAACCTTTTAACGAGTGGGAAAGGAAGCAAGATCACTCGGCAATCTTTTCATGTTTAGAGAGTCTAAAAAGAGCTTAAGGGAGACTCCAGGGGGTTCCTTTTTCGTGTATCCATACAGGTCCAAAAAAGAGATAAAAGTCTACCTGGATGCATTCTCATGTATTTACGAGCATGAGAAATAAAAAAGACTAAGCTCGGTATGCCCCTAGCATGAAAGATAGTGGCTTAACTCCAGAATGATCATCAAAGGCTGGAGACATGCCCTCCAAGCTTCAATTCATTCACCGGCTCTAAGATCGTCACCAATTTCTGTAGTAGATGAGAAGAAGGAGAAGGGTGGATGAAAAGAAGGTTCAAGAGAGGTGACTGTTTCATTGTTTAATGAGCTTGACACATGAAAAGAACTATGCTCGGGGGGCCTCTGTTTCATTTTTTAATGAGCTTGCCACAGAGAAGAGAAATTATGCTCATGGTTTCGTCTGGATCATGGCTTCCAAGAGGATAATGCTCTGAAAGGGTACCATGTCAATGGATAAAACGTGGTCATGGCCTCCAGGAGATCTTTTCTGGATGGAAGATAATCACTCAAGAAGGAACACATGTCGAGGGCCGCGATAGGAGTAAGGAGATCAGGCTCCAATAATCCTACCAAAGAAATCACCATGTCCACTATCGGATCCAAATCGTCGGAAGTTGAAATCATGGGAGATGATGAAAAATCAACACTAGGAGGGGATATAGAGTGTATATCTTCCCTAATTTCTTCACGAGGGGGAAGAAAAGAGGATCAATGACAGTTATTATCTCGAGGTAACTTGTCAATGCGAAACATTTCTGGAATAGATTCATCTGAAGGAAAAGTTGGGGAAATGTAGTCGATTGCAGATGACAAGGAACTCAACCGTGATTGCATCGAGGAACTGTCAAGTGCCAATAGATATTGGGCATCTGATGAGGGAGAAGAAGATTGGGTAGAAATGTATGACATTTCGGCTAGACTAAGTGGCATGGTGTCACTTAGTGCATCGAATTCCAAAGGACAAGGTACAATCCAAGGGTCAGATGATTCCAAAGATTGATAAGCCACGGTCCAAATGATATCGACGGTGGCAATGTGATGTGTAGTCAGTGGAAGTGGTGTAGGGAAGGTACCCATGAGGCTAGAATCTTTTAGTAAGCCAATACCAATGATTTCATACGTGATCTTGTGGTCTCCCAAGAAAGGAATATTGTTGGTAGCATGAGCGTGAGCATCGGTCATGCAGAAATCCAACTGATCAACAGTGACAATTTTTCCCTGATGAGGAAATTGGACAAATCAATAATAGCATAAAACCAACTTCTTCCAAGTAACAAGTTGTAATCGAGGGGAGCATCAACCACCTCGACTTCAACAGTGACAGTTTTTCCACCCAATTGGATGGCCAGGGACTGTAAAATCCCATGGGGATGAAAACCTCGCCCATCGAAGGCACGTAACATCGTTGGGGATTGGTTGAGTGCTGGTGATTTTAAAACTTTCCAACACGCTAAAGACATGACACAAATCGAGGCTCCTTCATCCAGAATAGTTCGGTGGATTTGTTGATTGTGAACAACAACATCAACTTGGAAAGCAAGTTGGTGGTAGAGTCGAGACGCATAATTTTCCAGGTTAAACATGATCTGATTGGATGACTCAGGATCAACAGTGCCAAGAGTAGCCAAGAGTATTCTACGTTGAATGGGGCAGTGCTGTATAAATTCTAACACAGAAATAACATACGGTACTTGAGCCAAATATTCAACAATGTTGTAGTTCTGGGAAGCACATGAACTAGGATTAAAGGTAGCTTTGCGGATAGTTCTCTTAGAAGGGAATAAGATAGAGTCAAACATGGGTTTCTCAATCTGAAGTGGTCCAGACAGATGATTAACCGATGGGAGACTAACGGAGGATGATGATGGATCCGGTAAAGTACCGGTACCGTTAGTGTCTTTTCCTTTGTCAGGGTTACCTAGTGTGTTGTAGGTCTTAGAGTGAGTGGTCAAATTGATCCCATTAAACATATAAATATGTGCACTCGACGAGGACTCATCATTAGGATCGCTAGAACTGCCCCCAGAAGAGGGGGTTTGAGCAACCATGGATTGCTGCTGTGGAAAAGGTTGAGTAAGTACAACAGGTTGTGACTTCCCTTGGAAAATTTTGGCCACTTCATTGTGAAGTGGACAATATCGAGTGTAGTGATCATCACCACAAATGATACATGATAATTTCAGTTTCATTTCGGTAGCAGGTGTTTGATTTTTGGGTTGTTCATTATTATTTTTTGATTTATTCTTTGTCTCCTTCTTACCTCCGGATTGTTGTGAAGGGGCATATTGAACTGCATTCACCTCAGAGATCTGAGTTTGGGGGGAGGTAGAGGAGGGTGTATTTGATTTGGAAAAAGATTGAGTTTTGACGGAACCGATAACACCATCTGCATGAGATGAGGATGATGGCTTAGAAGGATCAATATTAGCTCGAGCAGCATTCGGAAGCAGATCATACAAAGTACCAGATTGGGAATAAACCAAATCTAAATACTGAGCCCGAGCAATGGCTTGTTCCTCTGTGACCGCACCACCCATAGCAACATCGCGAGCGATTAGGGGTAACAATGATTTAATAAACCATTCCGCCAATAGTATGTCAAGAATGACTACCTTGAACATCCTTCGTCGTCGCCTCCACTCATGAATATGGTCAGAAATATGCACGGAGTTAGTTTGACGAAGGGAGGTCAATAGTTCAGTACCTGTCTCGTAGCGGATAGGCAGTTGAAAGTGTGCGAGGAAAGACATGGCAAGGAAATTGAAATCATGAAAAGAAGCATGTGGTAGTTCAATATACCACTTTGTTGCTGAACCGATAAGCGTTCGCTGGAAAAGACGCAAACATACAGAATCATTCATGAAGGAGTTTGATGAACACCACAAATGGAAATTCATCACATGGTTGTTCGGATCTTCGCCAGGGTTTCTGTCAAATTTTGGGATATCAGAAGGAAGTTTAGCTGGAATGACTAGCCAAACCGGTGAATGAGAAATAAGATCATTAGTTAACCAAGACAAGTCTGGGAGATCCAGAGTCGCAAGGAAAGGTAGCTGTCGGTTAATTTGTGAATGATACTGGTGCAGCATAGGAACACCAGTAGGACCATAGACTGGGTTAGGTGGATAGTTGNTCACATGGTTGTTCGGATCTTCGCCAGGGTTTCTGTCAAATTTTGGGATATCAGAAGGAAGTTTAGCTGGAATGACTGGCCAAACCGGTGAATGAGAAATAGGATCATTAGTTAACCAAGACAAGTCTGGGAGATCCAGAGTCGCAAGGAAAGGTAGCTGTCGGTTAATTTGTGAATGATACTGGTGCAGCATAGGAACACCAGTAGGACCATAGACTGGGTTAGGTGGATAGTTGTAACCAGTAGGTCCTCCTACATACGGTTGTTGCTGGCCAGGATAAGAAGGATTCGATGCTGTATGAGAAGCATTGGCATAACCCGATGGGTTCTGAACATTATAGGCCGGGTGATTTATTTTCCCATGAGGAGGATAAACATTTTTCCCTTGAGAATGGTAAGGAGTAGAGCGCGGAGGTATATACACATGAGGTCCATGAGGAGGATAAGACTGTGGTCCTAGAGAACTCGAGGTGGTGTTTTGGATACCGCCCGAATAAGATTTCCCGTAAGATGTTCCAGAAGGGACATGATTAGATACTCCTCCTAGTGGGTTATTATACAAGTGCCCCCCAACGTGGGGGTGAGTTAAAGTTCCTCCTAAAGATACTCCCCAGGATTGTGAAGGGTTTCCAACAAACGAGGGTTACCTCCCTGCCAGCGGTGGATTTGCAACCGGGGTATAACTGGAAAATGGAGGTTGCCCTCCAGGAGGAGCATGAAGAGGGGATTGTCCCCCGGGAAGGGTAAGCCCTCCATGGAAAGGTATTCCTCCAGGAGGAAACGGTTTGTTGGATGGTCATTGCCCTCCAACTGGTTGTGTTTGGCCAGCAAGGGTCTGCATTCTTGGGTGAGAAGATGTCCCAGCAGGATCGTGTGGAACATGCGGAGCTGTAGAGTAAAAACTTGTAGAAACAGGGGTAGAGATTGAAGTGATTTGGGGATGAGTAGAGGTGATGAGTCCAGCATTAGAATGGACTTGTGCTAGTGTAGTAGTAGGGTGAATAACTTGATCGACTGGGTGATTCATGGTTTGACCGAATGGTCCTGTTTCACTAGGAGGGTCATGAGGATGAAAGGGTTGTCGAATAGATTCGAAATGTTCATAGAGATCGCGTCCCGATGAAGTCCTCCATACAAAATGAGCATGTGTGGGATTGGTTTCTACTGCGGTGCTAGGACGAATAGGAGTCCTATACTCGTCACCAAATATTGGTGCTGTGGATCCCATATATTTTTCGGTAAAGATCCTCTCCGCTAATCATGGGATTTCTTCGTCTATGACGTTCCCAAGGGAGTCTAAACGAACCAAAATTGGTTCAAGAGGAGTTACCGACACAGATGTAGTGGGATTTTCAACCGTGTCCAAAGCATCTTCTGGGTTATCTAATGGAGGAGCAATAACACTTCCGGCGTCAGATGGATTTTCTACCTCTCTATGGTAGTTGTCTTCTGGAGGGTTGGGAAGTAAGGGTTGATAGCCTTCCGGAGGAAGCCATTGCATCCTACGTGATCGACAAAGACCTTTATCGTCTATGGGCTCAATTGTGGAGAATAACAGAGCACACTAAAAATCTAGGGCCAACTAACAAAAAGAAACAGCATGCGCTAATAAAATCTAGGAATCAACCAAGCAGACAAAACTTCTCTCGATGACCGTACTAGTTGGTGATGAAATCCAATGTCACGTGATCAAGTCGAGAAGGGGCTGGGATATGGTGGAACAGTTACAATGGTGACCTTCTTAACGGACTTTAACCTTGGTGCAAGCTTCCACGCAGTAATTATGGATTTACCCCCCAAGGAGCCCGAGTGAGTTTGACCAATGTCTGTTCTAGGTACAGTGAGACTTCACTTCACCGTCACCTTATGTAAGTACCTAAATATTATGGCAACTAAAGACACCAATTCGTAGTGAGTCCCTGGGTGGGTACAGTCGACAGTCCGATCTGAAACGTATGGGTAGGATAACAAGTCCGAAATCAACCCAAAAGGCTCCCACACATAATTGTGGGTATACCTTCCAGTGAACCCCAATATACGATCCAACCACTACAAATAGTTGAACCACAGAGGGATAATCTTCGTAATTCGCCCGAATGCGACCTCGTGCGTAACCCCTGTGTAAGAGGGGGATCCTAGAAAACCAATACGACAATTGGATTTGACTCTCCCTAACTCAGGATGCTAATGTTTGTTTTGAAAACTTTGGAGATTTGTACTCACAGCCTAATCCAAAGTGCTAACCCTAGTCTACTGTTGGTGGAAGATCCTAAAAAAAAAAATGTTCTAGATAGTTTTTAATTAGCGTTCGTTTTATAGTTGTTCTTTACTCAAAGGGTGCACAAAAGTGAAACTAATGGAATGATGACTCAATGCCCAAAAAGATGCATAGAATATGATAAGCAGTCGTTTCTTTTCAATGAACACCTATTTAAGGGAAAGAGAAGGATTTGTTTTCACTTTCAAACACTAATATGAAAAGTCCTCAAACAATTGGTTCTCAATTGAATCCAATGCAATGCTAAAACATTTTCAAAAATGTCTTCTAATATGCAAATCAAGCATTAAAATGTATCTTTTTTTGTTTGTATGTGAATGATGACTAATTCAATGCAAAAACTTCTCCTATCAACTACCTTTTCAGATCAAGGAGATTCAGACAAGTATGATCAGATTTCGCACACACACCCTCTTGCTGTGATTGAAACAAGAAGCAAATAGAAAACAAAGAGAACAAAGAAAATCAATAATTTTACACAAAAAGAGATGTTGAAGAACAATGGCCTCAAAAAACCAAACAAGATGATTCGCAGATTTTCTGATGCCCTTCACCAGAGTTCCTGCTCAGTTGGATAGGAGAGAAGAAGACAGTGGATTGATTTCAAGCTCTCAACAGGAAAAAACTCAAAAATACTGAAGAAGGCCACCAAATATGAACAGAAAAGTTCTTATTTCTCAGAAGGAGGGATTTCAAAGTTCAATGGAAAGAAGCATTGAATCATAAATGATCTCAGCAAGTGAAAAAACAGGGTCTGGACCTCAAAAAATGCAATTTTTTTAAAATATTTTGTGCAAAAAGGGGTTGGCGCTCTGGTGTAAGGGACACCAGAGTGTTATAAATCTCTATCTGAAGCTTCTAGGGAGTGTTGGTGCTCTGCTAACATGGGCATAGGGGCGCCAGGCTTGAAAAACTCACAAAAAATGTCCAAAAACCCAAAACTTCAGTCAAATTTTGAACGTCAAGCTGAATGTGATGGGGTAAAGAGTCAATCAACATATGAAATCAAACAAATGGGGTGAACAAGGTATGAAAGAAATCAGAGTATAAGGCAGGGTCTACGAGGAAAAAACAAAACTAAGAAAGTTTTGATTCTTCCCCAGTGGAGTCGTTAGTTTCTGTTGAAGGAAAATCTCCCTGCGGACAGGTAGATCTCCTCAAAGAGCTAGACTCTTAAATCTAAGACAGAAAGTGATTATCATGGTCACTGACTTCCTTTTAGGTCTACACAAACTAATTCATGGAGAGGAAGGAGGAAAGACGTACCTTTTACTGGTGTTTGTCCCTGCACGCTCCAAGCTGAGCTCCAATCTTTTTCTCCTCGATAGATCCTGTAGACAAACAAAGTACGACCACTTCCTACTCTATCAAGATTAGTCTGAAATAGATCTATCTACTAAAGAGACAAATTCATGTGATATTGGACACAAATTAGAAAGAAACAGGCCAAGCAAATTATATTAATGAGGAAAAAACATTACTTACAGCCGTAGATGGATTGCAACAGTTTCGTCAAGTTCTCTTTGCCTAACCCTTGCTCAAAAGCTCCATGGTCTGAATGACGATAGCTTCGCTGATTATCCTCCACTTCACTGTGTATCACTTATGAGATCATAAGTTTGGTATGATTCTCCACCCAGCTCCCCTTTCACCATGAGAAATCTTGCTTATATAGCCTTGGAGAGGCTCAACAACTTGAGATATCTTTGGGGTGAGTTGAGGATTTCCCTCCTTCAGTTAGGGACCTGCCCTAAGATCATGGCTTGATTAAGGATTCGAATCCAACTGTCTTCTAAGAGTGAAAAGATCCTTCCCCCATTCTTCTCAACAAATCAACTACTGCCCAAAATAGGTAGTGCTCCCTCAAAAGGGCACTCAGAGCATTATATCGCTCCCTAGTAATGTATAGGGGAGCGCCATCACTCTTGAGGGTAGGAGTGCTCCTGCAAAAGGGAAAATGATTGTTATAATACTCCCTGATAGCTTATAGGGGGGCACCATCACTCCTAAGAGAGGTATAGGGGAGCACTCCCCTCCAAAAACTCAGTTTTTTGGGTGCTTTCAGATGGCAAGAGGTTCATAAGCCTGTTGACTCATTTCTCTTCTTCCAAATCAAATGTTTGAGGTGTTTCAAGTGTCCTTCTCATGTCATTATAGGAACAACATAGGCATCATGGCAGTATTCTTTATTTGACACTTCGACCCTTGTAATGACAACACTTGCGACACTATCAAAGTGAGTAATTTCGATGTGTAACATAGATTATATATTTTTATGGATGATTCTGCAATTTTGTGACCCTTTTTAGGGAAATGAACTCCTTCCCCTTACTTTCAGTTGAAACCCACTATAAATTTTTTATGGTATCACTAGTAAAGTGTGATCCATGGATGGAAAATGGTTTGAACTTATAGGGACTATTCTTGGTCTTGGAATAGGACCAAATCTTCTTTCTATATATGAAATCACTCACACTAACAAAAAAGTGTAGTTTTGGCTAGATCGATGAATTATTAAGGACATGAATGATGATTTTAAGGTGATCGCTTCCAGTTATTTTGACAAATCTGATCATAAGTATAAGCTGGGGAAATATTCATCTCCTTCAAAATCAAGTGGTTTCTCCACAATGATTGTCAATATCGATGACACCAACGAAATATGGAATCAATTGTTGGGTCATACTAACTTTTCGGACTTTGTTTCATATTAGTCGTCTAAGGATGGTAGATGGCCTTCCACTAATTCTACCACCTAGTGGTGTATGTGAAGGATGTATGCTAGGATAACGTCTTCATGATTTCTTTCCCAAAAATTTAGCAGGGAAAGCTTCTTGAATTAATTTATAGTGATATATGTGGGCCTATGATCACTACCCTTAGTGGGGATAAATATCTCCCCACCTTCATTGATGATTTCTCTGACTTCCCTTGTATATATATTATTCAATCCAAGGTTGAAGCCCTTGAGAAGTTCAATGAATTTAAATCCTTGGTAAAAACTCACAACAATCATATGATCAAATATATTAGGATTGATTGTGGAAATAAACACTTTTGTGATGGCCTTCAATTATTTCTCATATATCATGGCATTATTTGGTAGAATCTAGTCCCTCAGTGAGATGACTATTATCTTTCGAGGTTACTTCGAAAGTGTTTACACCATGTTTTGTGGTGCTTCATGAGAGTTGGTGTAAATGGTGTATGATTATCCCATGAATGGTCCATGATGGATTTTCACATTGGAGGTGGCTTACTCGATGATTGCTTGACCTCAATTGGGTTCTTACATGACATTCTTCCCTAGGGTGTTGGATATTTTCAGACAACTTGGTGACATTCTACATGTTGGCCACATGGAGGAGGTTTCTTGCTTAGAGAATGCCTTCCATTAGAGGAGTGTTTGGAATTATATAGTAGGGAGTCAGACCCTTGATAATATGGGGTAGCTTAGATGCTTGCATAGAGACATGGAGTTTACTTCAGGATTCTTTGGTTGTGACAATGTTCATGTAAGGGGAGTGGATTTAGTAGAGCACATGGCTTAGGAGGAGCATTGGAGTCCTTGGAGGCTTGGAGGAGGAGTGTTGGACACATCTTGTGGAACACTCTTGCATTTGAGTCTTGCTTGTGTACAACATCACCTTGAAGCTTGACATGTGTACCATTTGAGTGTAGTGCTTCACAAGTGTGAGCCTACTTGTAGCTTGGTAGGTTTTTTGTAAGGGTTTAGGCCCACATATGTTTTTTTGGCCTCCCTTACCTATCATATATGTAGAGGAAGGAGATAGTCCTTTCATTTATTTTTATTCATCATCCTTATCATTCGTGTTAGAGATGTGAATAAGAGGAATTCACTAGTCTCTCTCTCTCTCTCTCTCTCTCTCTCTCTCTTAGTTCTTCATTTGTACTTTATCTCTTATGTCTTGGAGTCACTAGCGTTTCTTGGAGTAGCTTGAATACTAGGGTTAGGGTTTCATCCCTTGTAGACTTGGATATTAGGAGAGGATATGTCTTTCCTTGGAGGACATGCTTGTGTGATGCTAACTTGTTGGAGTTACTTGGTGTGAGCTAGAGTTTTCAAAGTTTTCCCTTACTAGGTTTTTGGAGAGATAGAGGATTGTACTAACTTTCATATATTCAAAGTTTTCAGTTGTCCCATATTTGCATAATTCTATTTTATTTTCAGCCATATATTTCTTCATGGTTTTGTAATTTCTAGCGCTTATATATCTTGTTGATTTGACATAAGTTAAGGATGAAATTGTTAGGTGATTTAATAGTTATATTGAAGAAAATAGGGCATATTTGTTGTTGTATTTACAGATTTAATACATTATTTTTAGATCTGTTTTATGCATGATAAGATTTCCCTAGAGGGTTGAAACTTGTTGGCACACCTAGATATCTTTTGTCTTGAATTGCCTAGTGGATTGGGGTTGTTAAGAGGTGAAATATTGTTTATTGTTGATGTTGTTTTATCTATATTTCATAACAACTCTATTACCATACAAACCAACACCTTATATCAAAGTTCCAAATATGGTTGCTATCTTTGTGGAACTTGGGAGGTTGGCCATTGTCACCTCACCAACTCTCCCGTGCACTTTAGACTCAAGAAAGTTTTCCTAGTCATGGGGGGTTTCCATATGGGTTAACTAGGCTCATTTTGTGTAGTAGTATGGGGGGTAAAGAGAACCTAACAACAAGATCACTAAAATAATGAAAATTACAATGAATGAAAGAACAAAGATTACAAGTTTAGTGGCAAGTCCCAATTTAGAAAATTGGGGCCTAGAATATTACGGAGCCATTTTGAGGAATTAAATGACTTTTTGGGGGTTACAATGTTCAAAACTTGTGCACACACCCTATATGTTGATCTACACAATGAGACCTTTCCAACGGTACAAAAATCACCTCAATTAGAGCTTGTATGCAAAAGTTATGTTTCTCGCAAGTTGACCTGCCTTGTTGATCACCATGGTACGAGTGGATGCCACATCATCCCCCGTTACTCATGCATGTGGGGCTATCCATGTTTGGAATTTCAGGAATGTTCTATAAGGTCCAAAACCTTATCACTAATTGAGGGTTAAGGATGCAAAAACCCTAACCCTAGATGGCTATCGGGATATGTTAAATATTGGGTTGCTAGGAGAAGAAAGGGTTCCATTCTTTAACATTGTATTTGTTCCATAGTTGAGAAGAGAATCTAGGAGAAGTATTTTGAGATCATAACAGAGGAGGAAATTATTTTTTTGCTTCCATATAGGCCACAATATCAAAGGAAACTCCACAGTGAGTGCCTCTTTCTTTGTATTTGCATTTCCATCATTGAAGAAAAGAGAGCAAAGCATAGGCCTCACCTTTTAGATGGGTTTCCCCTTGTATTGGGTTTCCTAGGATATATATTGTGTTCATTTGTGTGTATATGGTGTGTTCTATCGCTCATTTCCATATTTCAATTATTTCATAAATTCAAGCAAAACTAGTAATTAATTAATCTGGAATCTAAGAAAAAATAGTTTGCATAGTCTAAGATTTCAAAATATTATAAGGTATGTTGTGAGGAACCATTTTAGTGGAATATTCATGGTGGTTTACAAATCATATTGGTATCAGAGTAGTTTTCTTTGGGACATCTATGGAAAGTTTTAGGATCTAATAATTGGCTTTAAAAAAAAAGTCGTAGAACCCTAGCCATGGTGGATGAGTTTGTTCACAACAACCCTTGAGATCTAGCATAGAAGATATTTGTGAGGCTAGAAGAGAAAGTAACTAATATCTCTCGTAATATGAACCTTACCATGGTGGCTCTAAAAATCAATCTCAGAACATTTGGGAAGGTTGGAGGCTCTTACTCAGAGATCGGATCAGAGGGGAAACCGAGAGATATTGAAGACCCAAAAAAGGAGTCAAGGAAAGAGCCTGAGAAAGAACAACCAATTTCCAATGCCATTACCCCTTCACAATGTTTATTTAAAATGGAAGTGAAAATGGATATCAATCCATACCAAGGTGATATTGATGTAGTAAACTTGAATAATTGGTTGCAACAATTTAGAGGTCAACTTCAGTGTTCACAGTATAGATGAGGAGCAAAATATTTTTTTTGCTCGACTAAAATTAGAGGGCTATGCATTAACCTGGTGGGAAATCCACATAGAGATACTTAGGCTAGAGGGTGATATTCTAGTAACTAAGTGGAAGGATTTGAAAACCCTCATTAAGTCCCAATTCTACCCTATCGGGTATGTAGAGGACCAATGGATCCATTGGAATTACTTCAGGAAAAGGCAAGGGAAAAGTGTGCAAGAGTACACCATTGAATTTAGGAAGATGGATATCAGGTTGGGTATCTCTCCCAAGAACCTAGATATACTCCTCAAGTATTTGGGGGGTCTTCATAGTAATTTTTGAAAGAAAGTGATTCTCTTCAAGTCCAGGACATTTGATGAGGCTTGTGTTCAAGGATAGTATCTAGAAAATATAGGAAACAAAAAAGGATAGCTAAGTGGTTCCAAACAAAAAGAGCACCACGATGCTTCCGAGGGATAAAAGAGGTGGAAAGGGAAATACAAGAAGATTACAAACACTAGTACTACAAATCAGTGCAAGGAACCAAGTAAGCACTATAACCATTGCAATATCGATGGTCACACTGAAGAAAAGCATTTGAAATTACATTCATAGATGAAACCTAAGAACTATAATAAGGATGCCAATAAAAAGAACCTTCTAGCCATGAACTCAAGCAATTAGGTAGAGAGAATCTTAGATGTGGATAAGAATATTTCCTTCACTTCAGTGTAGGAGACGAATCTAAGTAGCCTTCATCACAAGGAAGGGAGGGAGATGACAAAAATCTTCCATATCAAGGTCCAAGTCAAGAATACCAAGGTGGACGTTATATTTTATTTTGGTTCACATGCGAACCTCACAACAATCGATCTAGTAAAAAAACTTGGGTTAGAGGTTCATGATATTCCAAGCCCATACCCATTGGGGTGGGTGGACAAGGATGTAGAAATAAATGCCAGAAAATAGTGTAAGATCAAATTTGTTGTAAGTGCAGATTTTATTGATGAAGTGGAGTTAGGTGTAGTACCCTTGACATGTGTGATGTATTGTTTGGAAGCCCCTACATGTATATGAGGGATTTGATCTTCATGCAGAGAGAAAACCAGTACCACCTGATCAAGGAAGGGAAGTCCTACATCATCAACGGACATAAAGGTAAATCAAACATCTCACTAGTAAGAGTCAATCAAACCAAAAAGTTGATTTGTTCCAATAAGAAATATGTGTTGTTTTTCTTAAGAGAGAAACATCCAGGTGATGAATCGGTAAGTGCAAAGGCATATTTGGAGGGATGTACTAAGGAGAAAAAACAATAATTGGAGGAGTTTCTACAAGCATACATAGGAGTGTTCTAGGATACTGAAGGAATACCACCTAAGAGGGAAGTGGAGCATGAGATATAGTTGTTTCCTGACTCCTCATTACCAAATATTGGGTTGTATAGGGAATTTGTTCTGAAAGCAAATGAAGTGAATAAACAATTACAACAACTACTATAGCAGGGAGTAATTTTACCAAGCACCTCACCTTGTGGGTCACCTATCATCATCGTACCCAATAAATATGGGAATTGGCGGATGTGTATTGACTACAGAGCTTTGAACAATATTACACTCAAGCATTGGTACCCTATACCCATGATCGATTATTTTTTAGACCAGTTGCAACATGCCAAGTACTTCACCAAATTGGATCTCAAATCAAGATACCACCAAGTACGTGTCAAAGAAGAATACACTTGGAAGGATTCCTTCAATACAAGGCAAGGTTTGTATGAATGATTGGTCATGCCATTTGGTTTGTGTAACACACCAACTACATTTATGAGACCGATGAATGATGTATTGCACCCATATTTATATTCATTTGTTATTGTGTATTTGGATGATATATTGGTTTATATCTCTACTTGGGAGGAGCACATCTCATGTGGGTGTTAGAGACTCTATAAAAGAACTAACCACTAGATAACCTCAAGAAACATGAGTTTTCTTAGGAATCATTGGTGTATTTGGGGTATGTGATCAATGGAGGGGATCTCAACATACATCCTGCAAATATGGAGGCCATCATCAAGTTTCTAGCTCCTACAATATCATTGAAGTTAGATATGGCCTAACGCATCACTCAAAGGGAAGGAATCCCACAACATGGACTAGACGAAGATGGCACACCTCCTTGGAAAGTTTATGGATCCCTTATCCACCATGACATCATCCTAGGAGCTCGAGACATTGCACATATGAGGATGACATCATGCTTGAGTGTGATGTGACTTTTGCTTGAGCCGACCTAGCACATGGATGACAAACTGGCACTTTGATGATGATGAGATGTGACCATATCGATGAGGAGATGTGACTTTTAATGATGTTTGGCACCTTTTGGGGATTGATGTGACTTTTGGAGACTTTATGCCCCTTGAGGAGATGATGTCACCATCCTTTTGTCCTCTACACTCACACACGTGGGATTTTAAGAGGACATTTTGACGTTATAGCATTGCATTTTTATTTTAGAGGTTATTTTGGGGGCCAGTATAAGACCTATCCACCTTGTATCATGGATTATTATGTTTTAGGGGATTTTAGATATATGAGGTGCTAGGGTTGTCTCATATAAGTAAAGGAAGGTTTCCTCATTTGTAAATCATAACTTATCCTCTGGAGAATTACTACACTTGTCTTCTATCTTTCTCTTTCACCATGGATCACTTATGTGCACCTTCTTGGAGATGATCTTGTGGATGCTTTTCAAGATTTGTGGATTATTTTCATGGTTAGGGTTTCATTGATGCTCATTGATTTTTCATAGTAAGAGTTCTTTCCAAGTATTTGATGGTTTATTCTTGATGTATTAAGTAATTTTTTTATCAAAGTGGTGATAATTACATGCTATGTTGTATTTTCTTGGATAAAACTTTGTCTTGAAACCCTAGGAAGGTTTGTAGTTGACACCTTCTCTTGTTATCATTTATTTAAATCTTGTTGAAGGACATAAGGGTATTTCTAGGGTTTGTAGTGGACTTCCCTAGTCTTATAGGTTAAGGTTCTAGGGTTTGTAGTGGACTTCCCTAATCTTATAGGTTAAGTTTCTAGGGTTTTTAGTGGACTACTCTATGGTTTTGACCAAAATAAATATTGATCTCTTGTTATAGTTATTTAGAAGACGTAGGAAGACCTCTTAAGGTTTGTAGTGGACTACCTTGAGTTTCTCTCCTAAAGGGTTAATACCTAGGGTTTGTAGTGGACTACCCTAGGGTTTAATTCTTAGGTCTCTCTTGTATTTTCTCTCCATGAAAGTTGAATTCTTGACTCCATATGCCCAAGGAAGCTAGATGACACTAGTATTCTCTCTTACAAGTGATCTTAACCCTATTTTTCTCTCTCTTCTTGATGATTTACGATTAGATTAGGACTTACCTTCAATTTCCCCTCTCTCTTAGCTTGCGTTAGGGTTTTAGTGGCATTTTCACCTTGAAATATCCCTTGACATCATTTATTGTATTGTTGTTGCAATTTTCATCTTGCTAGGGTTTGACATCTTGGAGGTTTTAAGCAAGTTTTATGCCATTTACTTTTCAGCAAGCATTTGTCATCTTAAACCCTAGTTTTGGCTTGCATTTCAACCCTCTTTCATTGCATATCTATTAGTTTAAAGGGTTTTTATATTTCTATTGTTATAACTTGTCTTATTGCTGAAGTGATCATCTTAAAATACAAGCTTTAGCTTTTCTTTTGATTTGCATTGTTTCAGGGCATTCATTTCATTGAGATTGTGTACCTTGGGAGGTGTTCCCCATGTGTTTGTGAGCTCTTAAACACATGTGGGAAGTACTATGTACTTTGTGCCTTGTACTTTATGTCTAATTTCACTTTGACTTAGGACATTTAAGTCAAAAGTAAAATTTAGTCATTTATGCCTAAAATGACTATTAATTCACTTTGTGGGTGAATTAGGAGACATAAAGTGAACTTAGGGAACTTAAACCAATCTAGGTTTTTTAGTGAGATTCTTTTGGAGAGATATCAATCTTTGATTAGATGGGAGATGGGATGATCTCAGCCATTGATATCTTAGGTTTCCTTATGGAGGTTCAAGAGGGGCGCAAAGGGTAAGGAGGAGCTCATTCCTTCATTTGCTCACTTGGAGAGTTTGAGAGAGAGCTTTGAGATGAGGTTTGTTGCATTAGATGAGGCTAGCTTGGATGCTCCCTTCTATGCAGATAGTCATCAGGCTTAGGGATTTGTTTATTTATTGAGGGTATTCTATTGTTGAGGAGGGTGCACTTGGTGAGGAGGGTGCATCAGCAGTGGGGAGGTATTAGACTTGTCAGATTGAAGTGAGATATGTTTCAGAGGGAAGCTACACTTCAGCATCAGAGTATTTTGGAGGGTTTTCTGTTCAGAGCTTCCAGTTGGAATTTGGCTCAGTTTCAGTGGTCTTGGCAGCATTTCTGAAGGGCACACCATCCTAGGGCGCACTTGCTTGGTTTGGACTTCTATTTCAGCTTGGATCAAGCTGATATTGTAACATGTTCATCTATATTTTGTACTTTTTGTATTCCACCATCTATGCTCCTCATATATAGACATATATTCCAAATTGGTTTTCCCCGGGGGGGGGGGGTGGTTTATCCAGGGTCATGTTGACCAAAAATACATGTGTACAATTTCATGTGTATTAGAGTGTATAACTTCTTTATTTCAGCTATAAACATATCTAGGTGTGTTACATTTATTTTAGTATGCATGTGCTAGCCCTTGGTGACTAAAACTACATGCTACAACACCTAAAATTGTGAATGTAACCGTAACAAATCATCAGGAAGTTCATGAACTATTGGATGTCCTAAAACAACAGCAATACCTTCATTGACAATTGAAACTTAGAGCCAACTTGAGGTCAAAGATAGACCTAGTTGGCAGCTTGATAGGACCTGGAAAATCTTCATGGTATCAGAGCTGAGGTGGCTGATTTTTGAGTAGTTTGAGAAGCATATGAGTGGGTTGTATATACATCTTCTTGGCAGATTTTGTGGACAGCCATTGACAATTTTTAATGGCTGCTTGTGGGAAGAATTTTGTAGAGGATAGTTGAGAAGTTGTGGACAGTTTTCGTCAATCTCTTTTCACACCTACGGGGTAGGAGTGAGGCTGATTTGACTCAGCATATTTTCACACCTATATTGTTAGGAGTGAGGTCGGATTTCACTTGCCTCTTTTCACACATGTGTTGGCAGGAGTGAGACAACGTTCCTTTGTAGTTTGAGCATCAGCTGGAGTGCAGTTTGGCAGACATGTTAGTATCTCAAATGCATGTGGAGGACAGATTAGTTGGGGATAGAAATTGGTTGCCTTGGAAGGCGAGGATAATATTTGTCTTAGAGGACCTCGAACTATGGGACATAGTTGAGGCGCATGTTCCTGTTATTCCTATTACTGCTCATGTCTTGGTGGCAGAGTTCAGGAAGAGAAACAAAAAGAAAAAGAGGACCATTTGTGATGCAGTGTGGGATCATATCATTCCCCACTTGACTAGGAAGACTTATGCATATGAGATTTGGGCATCTCTATGTAAGCTTTACTAGAGCTCCAATGAGAACCGGAAGATGGTTCTTCATGATCGACTCAGGGGAATTTGCATGCTCAAGAATGAGTCGGTGACTTCATTCCTTGGTCGCTACACCCACATCAGAGATGAGCTAGGAGATGTTGGAGAGGTGGTGGATCCCAACTCTATGGTGAGGACAACTATGAATATCTTTACCAAACCTTGGGGTCCATTCATGTTATTGTTTCCAGGGAGGCCATGCCTACATGGGAGAGGATGTGGGATGAATTCATCTAGGAGGAGACTGGACTTTTAGCAGAGTCCTTTGGACAACAACAACAATAGCAGTCAGGTCATGGTGATGAGGATCTTTCTCTTTGTACAAAGGGAAAGAAGAAGGCTTATCGTGGGGGTCGACAGGGTCCCAAGTTTGGGGCCCCACCATAGGGGGGTGGAAGAGAGAGCAGTAATGGTCAGAAGAGAGATATGAGCAAAGTGAAGTTCTTTGTTTGTAATAATTTGGAGCACTATGTTGGACAATGTCCCAACAAGAAGAAGAAGAGAGGTGGTACCACAACTACAACAGAGGAGGCAAAGTTTCAGACTCAGTTTGAGAGAGAGTGTGTTTTCCTCATATGTTGCACTTTAGTTGAGATGACGCCTAGTATCTGGTGTATTGACAGCGAGGATTCGAGCCATATGACTGGAGTCAGAGAGAATTTGATTGATCTCAGAGACACAGAGGTCAGGATGGATATTTCTCTTGGATATGACTCCTTGGTTAGAGTTGTTGGGATTGGCATTGTTACCTTTTGGAGAGATAGCATGCCACCTATATCATTCAGGGGCATTCTCTATGTCCCTGGGCTGAAGAAAAGTTTGATTTCAGTTTCTACCCTCTAGGATAGAGGTATTGAGGTGTCCTTCAGGGGCATCAAGGTACTCATTCACCCTAAGGGGTCTTCGCTTGCCTCAAGACAAGTGATTGGAGTGAGGGATGAGAAACTATTTAGATTTCTTTTTCATCCTCTTCATGCATTGGCAGTGAACAACAACAGTAGCAGACAAACATGTGAGTTATGGCATCATAGGATGGCCCATATACATCATGGAGTTCTCGGAGGACTGAGAGGCGTTGTGACCAGAGTGCCATAGATCAGTATAGAACATCAGGATGTTTGTAGAGGGTGTGTGCTTGGTAAGTTTATCAAGGCCTTGTTCCCCAACAGTGACACCAGGTCCGCTGGGATACTACATTTAGTACACACGGATGTGTGTGGGCCCATGACTCGAAAGTCCTTGAGTGGTTGTGAGTACTATCTCACATTCATTGATGAATACTCAAGGAAGACTTGGATCTATTTCCTAAAGATCAAGAGTGAGGTATTCAAACGATTCCAAGAGTTCAGAGCTCTTGTGGAGAACCGATCTGGAAAGAGGATCAAAGTCTTGTGGTTGGATAATGGGGTTGAGTATTCCTCCAGACAGTTTGTATACTTTTGTGCCTAGCATGGCATTAGAAGACATATGACCATACCATACAACCCCCAGTAGAACGGGGTTGCCGAGAGGAAGAACCGGGCTATTACCGATGCAGTGAGATCCATGTTGCACGATCAAAGTTTTCCTTTGTACCTTTGGACATAGGCGAGTGCTACTGCAAATTACCTGCAAAAAAGGAGCCCCCATAGGATATTGGGAAAGATGACTCCTGAGGAGGCCTTCACTGGTAGGAGGCTGAATGTCAAGCACATCATGATCTTTGGGTGCTTGAACTATTCTCATGTCCCCTCGGAGAGGAGGACAAAGCTAGACCCCACGTACAAATCCTATCATATCTACATTCCATCACTTAGGAGAGTGGTGGTGAGAAGAGATGTTAGATTTGAAGAGGATAGGGATTTTCAAAGATCTATTGAGTCAAGAGTCAGTATTGAGGATGATGCAGAGGCATCGGTTGATGCCTCAGAGGGAGCACAACCTCAGGTTTCTGGTACGCCAATATCAGGGGTGATAGGGTCACCATGCACAACTTTAGGGTCACATTCAGAGGGTGTTCACTCAGAGGGGGAAGAGGCTTCAAGTTCTCAGAGTATTGAGACTAGTCTTGAGGTAGTCACTCTTGGGAAGAGAGACCTTACTTCTCCGTTGACCAATTTAGGGAAGAGGAGACCTAGATGGTTTTAGGAGACCTTGAAGTAGGCCAGAGAGAATGTAGGGGGAGCCCAAGAGCCATATCAAAGAGAGTAGACCTCCAGTTACATTCAGATCATATTTGGCACTAGTGATGAGTATCACAAATACTGAGCCACAGACATTTGAGCAAGCAGTGGACCAACAGGTCTGGAGAGAGGCCATGGTAGAGGAGTATGAATCTATTGTGCACAATGATGTTTGGGAGGTGGTTCTGAGGCCAGTGGGGAAGTCAGTTGTGACTTACATTTGGTTGTACAAAACCAAGTATGTTGCAGATGGCATCATAGAGAAACACAAGGCTCGTTTTGTGGCACAAGGATTCTCTCAGATAGAGGGAGTTAATTATGATGAGACATTCGCACCAGTTGCGAGATACACCTCGATCAAGAGCATTATTTCCATGATGGCAGAGATGGGTTGGAGAATTCATCAGATGGATGTGAAGATCACATTTTTGAATGGCTTTATAGATGAGGAGGTGTACATTGAGCAACCACAAGGGTTTGAGGTGAGTGAGAGGGAGACTCACCTATGTCTTTTGAGAAAGGCACTTTATGGTCTTAAGAAAGATCCATGAGATTGGTATTCACATATTGACACATACTTGCTTCAAATGGGCTTCGGGGCTTCGAGAAGAGCGATCTTGATCCTAACCTATATTACATCATTAGAGGTGAGGACACTCTTGTTGAGGAAAATATATGAATATATCATACTCAAGCATTTTCAGACTTTACTTGGCTAAAGAAAAGTAGATGGGAATATCACCCTATGTTTATAGCCAACAAAAATAATATCCTAACTCACAACTATTAATTACGAGTGCTTAGGATAGTCTTTTATCAACAAAAAGCTTGCTGGAAATTCACTTTTTATGTATTTTCTGAATATATCAGTTGTTGAAATAAATACAAGAACAGATTTAAATACACCAAGATGATAATCGAGACAATTGAGACATAAATAAATCCTTTATTTCATTCCAATTCACCAAAGATTCATTTCCTTCACAAAATCTCATACAGAAATCCTGGACCAAAGTCAAACTTAGACATCCCCGATGGAACATACAAAAGGACATTTGACAGGAAACCAAAACTGAACTCTAAAAACTGGATCATCTTGCCACATATTGCTTCCCATTCGACTCTACACAATAGCCTTTGTCAGTCATGAAAACTAATTCACAAACAGACAAGTATACACAGACTATCAAAGATAGATCAACACCTCTGAAGAACAAGTGTCTGAATGATTTGATTAAGCCTTGAATATTGTTGTCTACAATAAGACCCTGCTATCATAAAAGAAAATTAGGCTATGCTGAATATATGAATGAATGAAAACTGAATTATCTCGACATAAACTCAAAGAGAAAACCTTAGCATGCTTCTGCTTCTATCCTCTCCTTGTTCCTCCTCTTACTTTTGCTTTTAACAAATTAGAATTGGTTGAAGTAGTTGAACCAACTTATTAGTTAAACTAACTAAAGACTCAACTAATTTTAGTTGGGGGAGGGGGAGTAATAATCATAATAGGATCATAAATAAATAATAACTAGTAGGTGGGACCCCTTGTGACTCCCTTTAGTTTATAACAATCATAACCATCATAACACAATCCATTAGTTAAGCAAACACACCCCTTGTGCCTCCCCTCAAACAAATTTACTTTTGGCAATTTTAGCTCATGAAATTTGAAAATATTTAAAAATAATACTCATTTATCCAAAATAAAACAACTTGTCCAAAATCCATGAAGTCCACCGTCATAAAACAATAAATAACATAAAAATCAAAAGCCATATTTTCCAATCTGTGATGCAACCCTTCCTTGGTTGTTGATGTCGCCTCTTGATTTTCCTGAAATTGCCTTGGGTTGGGCAGAGCCTTTAGGATTTATCTCACTGATCACATGGGAACAATCATCCCTCAAATGCATCCGTGAAGACATGTATTTGTCAGAGTCATCAGAGGGTGAGGAAGGGGAAGCAATAGCTTTTTATCAAATGCATGGTGGGCTTCAATCTTCAATCTCTTGCTGGCATGGGAGGATTGCACTGGCAAGTGGTTAGGGGCAGCTTGGACAATGGGGTTCAAAGGTGGAGGAGCAGGCAAAGTTAAGTTGGGCCAGCCACAATGTTGGGAGACTGTCGAGTGAACAATATCCTGCCACCCATCATTTTCCAGAACTTCAGGCTGTAAAGAGACATGAGGAGGCACAGGGATGTTGAGGGCTTGAGGGGATTGGAAGGGAGGCCTTTCAGGCCTGGGTTGGACTATTCTCTGTCCAATCCAATTAAAGAATCCATCATGAAGCAATTGGCCAAGCTCTTCTAAATCAACATCAAAATGTATAGAGAACCTGGGCCTTCTTGGGCCTAGGTTCCAGTTACCTCTACCTCTATTTCCTCGGCCATGGCTTCCCTGACTTAAAACACTCATCCTGCATATGTTAATGATTAGCAAATAGTATTTTAAATAACCATGCATGAAAACTCCTTAAAAATACAAAATAGATTTGGCTAAGAATGTATTAGGCTCATGCAATCCAATCCATACAAATTGTTCAAACGTTAATCAATGAGAAGGGGGGTGAAACAGTGTTCTGGGATACGTGAGGGGTTTGTATTGAGAGAAAATATGATATAATGAAAGGGGAGAAGAAATGGCCACTGCTCAATGAAAACAACAATCAACTATAAATAAACCCAATAAACCTTACTACAATCCACTCAAGACACTGCCACTTCATCTACTTATCACATAAATTCTCTTCGATGTAATCAATATCAGAATAGGGAGTGAACAAAAAGAATATGGGATATGTGAGGGGTTTGTAATTAGTGGAAAATGAGATAATGAGAGGGGAAAAATGTTTACTATTCATGAGATTAATCAAGCAATCCATAACATATTTTGCAGTAAGAAAAATATGCATCAACCAACAATCAGACGACTGAGTCATAATTCTTCTGTATTTGCCTAATTTCACTGTCCATTAATATCCAACACAGTGCCATCACAAAACAAAAGTATTTCACACAATTTTTAAGAGGTTTTGTTCCCTTTATTCACACATTTTGCATTTTATAACAGTCAACAACAACACTCATTCCCAATCCGTAATCATTAACATCCACTACTGCCAGACATTTCCCCAATCCACATCTATATTTAAAAGTAGCGTCTCCAAAATAATAATGAAAACACTATTCTTGTAATAGAGCCAATCAAGATCTGTAATGATATTCGTTGCCATATATATATGTAGTAGAAAAATCAAAATAATCAAAACCTCACATGCCATGCTTGAAATGACAATTGACTATAAAACCAACAATCATCATTTAGACACAGGCTATGCAAGAGTAAATGTCCAAGGCAATGTAACCATGTCACTGTAAAACAAAACATTTCAATGTGACTTAAAAGCCGAGCCAAATACCCGATACGACTGTCATCAACAGTGGTCAATTTCAATAAATAACATGCTTAAAAACTCTGAGGGTATCACTTAGTATAAAATAAACTATCCATACTACACACAGAGCGCAACCAACCAAACTCCACAATACAACATTTCCACTTGTCACAACAAACACACAGCCGTGCCAATAACTCAACATATCGTGTTGGGGTTGTGCGCATAAATAAGTGGCTGGTTCATTTAACTAACACCATGATTCAATCAAAACTGTGCTCACCCAGGCCTATTCAACCAACAATACGAGATATCATGGATATGCCTTCTATAGTTATCCAGTTGATTGTCATTCGGCCCCAGGGGGAAACATAGTTATCATGCCCAATGTTTCATTTTCAAAACACCATACACAGAATGCGACCTGTGTGAGAAACCCTAAGCATTCGTGACCAATGTCATCCATCAACCAAATCACCATAAGTGCCAAACTAGTGACTATACATCAACCAACAATTCGCCATTTTGGTAAAAAAAATCAATCAATCGAACAAGCCGTGGTATTTGTGCATACCCATGCATCCAATCAAAATAGGTAGAGGCCCTTCCATTTAAAAAAAACTGAGTTTCTTTGACATCAAGTGGGTGACTGTGAAATTTTAGCAGTGCAAATTGGTAATGTAAGGCTCACGTTATTATCACATAGGCAGTGGAGAAAATTTATACCAACAAGACTGCTATACGACCAACTGGTGAGCCTGCATTCGAAGTAATAGACCACAACAATCGGGAACAACTTAACATGCTTGACAGTCTCCCTATGCAGCTCCAGGCTGGAGGGTTACAAGAGGAAAGGCACCAAATATAGTGAAACTTTGAGGCCAAAGGCGTACGCACAAGGAGGACTATGATTTGCTTGTGAACGGGAGGCAGTTCCTTGACAGGGCTGAAAAAGAAAATAGGGCTCTAGTTAAACCCAAGAATCGTGAAGACAACCATCCAACCATGATTTAAAAAACCTTTAACCAAACGCAGTGGTAACAAAGAGCTATCACCCAGGAAGGCCACCAACTCCGATGAACTCAAAACAATTATAAGCAGAACCATCCACTTTCCATTCAAAACCAAAATTCCACACAGTTGCAACACTCACGACAAACACAAAACCACACAAATGAGACAAAATTATTTCATAATCAGAGTGAAGTCAAGCATGGCCAAAAGAGACATACATGTCAATCGAAATCCTTAATACGGGAGGTGGTCGAGCGGTTTCACCCTGCCAAAAATCCGGAGTGTGAACACAAAAACAAGAACAAACAATAGTCCGACTATAACACACAATTCAACCATTTGCATTGTTACTTTGCCTAATGCGCCACCCATGTTTATATTCCCAATATAACTCAAATAAATCGCTTGACCACTATACAATCTAAACGATCATGTATAGAATCATCACCAATAGTGTGATCAACATCAACCCGAAACATAGCATAATCACCATACATATAGACTATATAAAATCGCAAGCCATTACTTCCATGCACCAACAAAATTTCCACCATATGCATATAAAACATATTTTAACACAATTTCATAGCCATTTCCTTGTTAGCTAGGACTTAACTATCAACAAGTATTTTCATGCATGTAGTATTGCAGAACTAGGTCTCTTTTGCATCAGATATAGTACTTTTCTCTTTCTCAAAACTGCCTTTCTACAATTTTCACTAACATATTTGTTATGCAGGTGTAATAAGAACAGACTGTAATGATATTGATGAATAACATATGTTGTAGTAGCGTAAGCAACCAACCTTTCATAAGCTCATTTATAACCAATAACACAAGATCTTCATCAACCATGTGTCGCACATCGTATTAACATCAAAATGCACAGATCTACTCTCTAATAGTTCAAGGGGGTCCCACCTACTAGTATTATTTAGTTTTAATATAATAGGCTTAAGAAACACTTTGCGGGCGAAACTACGTTGACGTTTTCAATCATCAACAAACTGGCGAGTCCACAGGGAAATTTGTTTTTAATAGATTAGAACTCAGAACTCATGGTTTCATAGATCAGGAATAGTAATCTCAAGGATACGTAAGTCGAATGATTGTGCAATAGGGGGAAGTCAGTGGATTTAATGGAAAGATGACCAGGAATTTGGGAATAACTCATGAAAAGTGTTAAGTATGAGGGGTTTTACCACTGTATGCATAATCATTTGACTGGAACATGCTCTTGAATTGAAAGAGGAAAAATTATAGATTTGATCTTAAGATCTCAATGGATGAAGAATAGACAAGAAGAAGCGGGAAACAACCAATTCCTTGTAAGACAATAGTGGAAATATGTAACGAATTCAAAGTTCCTTCAGAGGAGAGATCATAATAGCTGCGTAAACTTGATTGTTATTGACTAACAATGCTTTTGCAGGGGTGTCACTATGGTAGAACTGATCCAACATTCTATCTTAACTAAACACTCAAAAGATGATAAAGACAAAAATTGCAACAGAAGTAATAATGCAAAAATTAAAACAACAAGAAAATAAAAACTCAACTTAGAAAGAAGAAATTAAAGTGTTATAAGGCAGAAAAGAAAAACACAAAACCAAAAGAAAAGCTAAGCTACTAGTATATAGAAGAATCCAATCAGCAAAAAAAAACCTTTCATGCTAGTCCCTCGCAATACTTCAAGCGAGGACTGTTAGTGCTATGAGAAAGCCATTGTCTCTGTAGTTCCTTTAAAATTTCTGAGTTAGTGTCCAAGACAAAAGTAATCTGGAAATGAACCAACACTTGAAATTTGACGTAACTATCAACCTTTGGACGCATACGATTAAATCATCAAGATAAACATGGAGACTGACCAATTCATCGAAAGTTGTGTGTATAGGCCCTTTTAAGGCGATACTTGTATCGAATAAGCCAGAAAGTAGGTAGTTGTAAGACATAGTATCAAAATTAGTAATACAAGTGGTTTTGTGAATATTTTCCCCTTCTACCTCGATTTTATTGTAACCAAACAAACTGTTAAGTAAGGGCTCCAAGTGTAACTCTACAACCTATTGTAGAAACATTTTCATGCTAAGAGGGGCGAAAGGATTTCTCGTATTTGCTTGCCTGAAATTTCAAAGACTAATGCAAGTTATAATATTATCAATGGTCTTTGAAGCAAGTTCCCATTTGGAAACCCATCAAGGGTGGACTAAAAATAACATTTCAGTCCTTGAGAAATTCCTCGACTCCCTACGAAAGGTTGCCTTTAGTGGAGAGTTAACAAGTCTTTGTTTTTTCCTAGTTGGTTTCATAGTATGTTGAACAAGACCTGGATCAAAACCATGAAGATCCATATTATACCAAGCAAAAACCTTTTGAAATCCACCAAGTAATTCAACGGGCTTCATTTCTTCTTTATCCAAACCCTGGACATTTATTTTAACGTTTGGTGAGGATCCAAGTGTCCTGATGTTCATGGAGATGGCTTCAACCACCTTCAGTTGTAACTCCTCTTCCTTTTATTTATTGCCTCCAACACTAAAAAAAAATGAACCCTAAAGAGGAGTCAAGCCCTCAGGAATCTTACTATCTTCCATGGATATAGTTTCCTCAGGCTTAAGAGGTTCATCTTGGATGATAGAACAAATGCTCTCATCATCAGGGAGGGCCTTCCAAGATCCTACATGGTCAGGAAAATATGGATGATGTCGAGATTGGAAAGCGCAATCAAGCCAGTGAGCCAAGATTTGTTGAGTAGGAGAGGCTGCAAAGACAACTAACCGACCATCTATTGAATTCAACTCCTTCCTAACATGGGTAATGTTAAAAGATAGAAGGTTCGAGACAAGTGCCCAAACAGTTTGGGAGTATTGTTCCATCAACTTGTCGCTAGGAGAGCATGCCTTACGTATCAGGTTCACAACAAGCTCATAATTTCCAAAAATGGAAAGGTGACCACAACCAAGATTAAGGGTGTTCTCAATGCCTAACAACAAAGCTTCGAATTCAACGACATTGTTTGAGCAAGCAAAATCTAACCTGTATGAAAGATTATGAATTTTTCCTGCAGGGGAAACCAAGATAATACCGGCCCCATTACCTTTGTTAGAGCATGAACCATCAAAGTGAATATGCCATAATTCATCATCTGAATCAATTATTTCCAGAGGAACATTATCCTCTTCAGCAAAGATGGAATATACTCCTATGTCTTCTTCGATATAGTTCATGTTAGATTGTGGAACATTCTTGATGTGGGGTGAAATCATTCCTTCTCTAAGGGCTATGATATTCTTACCATTCTGAGGAACAGATAAATGTGTCCCGTCAAGTGAGAGGTATCCACCTGTTAGGGCTTGCCAATCTCTTCCCAAGAAAATTGAATAATCACTTACGGGCATATCAATCACCTGAATGTTGAGGGTTGTCCTTATCTCAGGGTGAGCCCATAAAACCAAGGTTACATCTTTAATCTTGAATATGGTTGTTTTTTTGTAGACTATTATAGGAAAGCATGCTTCGGGTGTTTTCGTTTGTACAAGATAAGCCTAGCTCTTCCATAATAATCTTCGACATAACACTTGGGCCTAAACCACCATAAATGAGGCAGAAATAGGTGATTTTATCCATGATCTTTACAGAAATATAAAATGAGGTTTTTTTACAGGGTATCTGAAGTTATGTACGCCTACTTTATTTACAGAAGAATCCCGTTCGCTTACCTCTTCATAAAGACTGGCCACAACAGAAGCCTTTCCTTTCATGATTTGTTTCAGATGCATCTGTTGTTCAGGGACAACGAAAACCATGTCTAGGAGGGTTGCATCTGCTTTGATGTTATCCAATTGATTCAAGATATTGTATTTGGAAGAAGGAGGAGGAGGAGTGATTCCTTGACTCTCAAGAATTTTAGGAACCTGGGGCACAACAACAGTTGAGGATGAGCTCGGGCTAGAAGAACTGCGAGGAGGGTCAAACTTGCCTTTTGGGGCATAGGATTTTTTTATGGTATTGATAACCATGACATCTTCTGGCTCGGAAAAATATAGGACAACGATAGTGGCTTCTGGTCTTTTACCAAAGATCTTGTCTCTGACACTCTTCCTTACCTCACACGTGGTTTCTTTATGGTGTTCCTCACAAAAGTTACACCAACTCCTAGGCAGGATAGCTTTGCGCTAAAAATTATTTTCAATCAGACTCCTAAAAGGAGGGACAGAATAGGATGAAGGTCTAGGGGTGATGGGGGAGATAATACCCTTTTTCTCAAATTCAATCATACGATTGTTCATATCTTGTACTAGTTGTAAGAGAGCAGGCATGTATGTCTGCCTAACTGATTCTCCCTAGGGTAGACCAGTTCGTTCAAGTTGTTCTTCATACTCTGAACAAGTGTGGAGAGCGGAACCAAGATTATCAATGGCCTTTTCTTCAAGCCTATGATGCTAAGGAGAAGGCAATGCATTGTAGTAATGCATGAAGGTAGCTTGGTTCTAAGTGCGGATAAGTTCGGGGATTTGATTATACAACTTGGTGAAACGCAAGTTGAAAGACCTAATGGTCTCACCATATTTATAAGTGACGTTATTGTACTCCCTTAACCTCTCAGTAGGGATTTTGGATTTCCCATAAGTGGATCTTAACCAATATATTAATTCCTCCCAGGTAGACAAGATCTTAGGAGGAAGGTCGAAAAAATCGGTCGGAGCCTTCCCTTCCAAGGAATTCACGAATAGGTGCATGCAAGTATCCTTGTCGTTGGCCCCTATGTTATGACAAGCATTAGAAAATGCCACTAGGTGTTCATTGGTAATGACAGTGTTATTTCTTGAAAAATTAGGCAAATGCTCTTTAAACTTTGGAAGTGGGCGAGTAGCAGGACCTAGGTTAAGAGGAGAAGACACATGCCATGGTGTAGTTGTGGTGTCTTCTTCGAATTGAAAAATTCCATACTTCTTGATGACTTTGGCGGGGTTCATAGTAGATTGGACAGGGATATGGTGGTTGTACAAGCTACCAATCACCGACGACGATGAAGATTGGGAAGATGGGGCACTTCTTGTGCCACCAGAGCCACCACTAGATGCCATCTTGTGGATTATAGATGAGGGAAAGAAAGATGAGCTAGATGAATCAGATAAAGTTCTCCTTAGAGCACTTTGTTGGGCAGATAACACAACGTTTCTCCTTCCTATATCATCAATAGGACTGATTTCGAGTGACAAGCTTCTTCTTCTTCTAGAAACATGAGAATCAAAGGACATGAAAGAATAGCCAAAACTTGAAGGAAAAAAAGGTTACTGTTGATTTCTAGGTTGCCTACGTCTAGCTTCCAACTGTTCTTGAGCACTAATATCTCATTCAATTTCTGCCCAAGAATGGTTAAGCTCAGCACGGGTCCTTGCAGTGTCTAAAATAACATGAAACAGTTTTAAAGCAATGTTGGTCTGGTCTTGGAGATTGGGCTCATGATTGGGCTGCCTTGCAATAGGAACAATCATTAAAATAAAAGAGTCAAAGAATCAAAATAAGAAAAAGAAATATGTATCGATGAAAATCGAGTATAAAATTTAACCAGAGAGATATCGAAGACCTCCCCAATATGGTCGCCAAATAAATGTTGAGGAAAAGATATGAATAGATCTTACTCAAGCATTTTCAGAATTTACTTGGCTAAAGTAAAGTAGACGGGAATATCACCCTATGTTTATAGCCAACAAAAATAATATCCTAACTCACAACTATTAATTACGAGTGCTTAGGCTAGTCTTTTATCAACAAAAAGCTTGCTAGAAATTCACTTTTTATGTATTTTCTGAATATATCAGTTGTTGAAATAAATACAAGAACAGAAGTAAAGACACCAAGATGATAATCGAGACAATTGAGACATAAAGAAATCCTTTATTTCATTCCAATTCACCAAAGAGTCATTTCCTTCACAAAATCTCATACATAAATCTTGGACCAAAGTCAAACTTAGACATCCCCGATGGAACATACAAAAGGAACTCTGACAGAAAACCAAAAATGAACTCTAAAAAATGGATCAACTTGCCACAAATTGCTTCCCACTCAACTCTACACAATAGCTTTTGTCAGTCATGAAAACTAATTCACAAACAGACAAGTCTACACAGACTATCAAAGATAGATCAACACCTTTGAAAAAAAAGTGTTTTAATTATTTGATTCAGCTCTGAATATTGTTGTCTACAATAAGACCCTGCTATCATAAAATAAAATTAGGCTATGATGAATATATGAATGAATGAAAACTGAATTATCTCAACATAAACTCAAAGAGAAAACCTTAGCATGCTTCTACTTCTATCCTCCCCTTACTTTTTCTTTTAACAAATTAGAATTGGTTGAATTAGTTGAACCAACTTATTAGTTAAGCTAACTAAAGACTCAACTAACTTTAGTTAGGGTGGGGGGGAGTAATAATCATAATAGGGTCATAAATAACTAATAACTAGTAGGTGGGACCCCTTGTGACTCTCTTTAGTTTATAACAATCATAACCATCATAACATAATCCATTAGTTAAGCAAACACACCCCTTGTGCATCCCCTCAAACACATTTACTTTTGGCAATTTTAGCTCATGAAATTTGAAAATATTTAAAAATAATACTCATTTATCCAAAATAAAACAACTTGTCCAAAATCCATGAAGTCCACCGTCATAAAACAATAAATAACATAAAAATCAAAATCCATATTTTCCAGTCTGTGATGCAGCCCTTCCTTGGTTGCTGCTGTCACCTCTTGATTTTCCTGAATTTGCCTTGGGTTGGGCAGAGCCTTTAGGGTTTATCTCACTGATCACATGGGAACAATCGTCCCTCAAATGCATCCGTGAAGACAAAGATTTGTCAGAGTCATTGGAGGGTGAGGAAGGGGCAGTAGTATCTTTTCCTTTATCAAATGCATGGTGGGCTTCAGTCTTCAATCTCTTGTTGGTGTGGGAGGATTTCACTGACGAGTGGTTAGGGGTAGCTTGGACAATGGGGTTCAAAGGTGGAGGAGCAGGCAAAGTTAAGTTGGGCCAGCCACGGTGTTGGGAGACTGTCAGGTGAACAATCTCCTGCCACCCATCATTTTTCGAAACTTCAAGCTGTAAAGAGACATGAGGAGGCACATGGATGTCAGGGGCTTGAGGGGCTTGAAAGGGAGGCCTTTCAGGCATTAGTTTCATTATTCCCTGCCCAATCCAATTAAAGAATCTAGAATGAAACAATTGGCCAAGCTCTTCTGAATAAACATCAAAATGTATAGAGAACCTGGGCCTTCTTGGGCCTAGGTTCCAGATACCTCTACCTCCGTTTCCTCGGCCATGGCTTCCTCGACTGAAAAAACTCATCCTGCACATGTTAACGATTAGTAAATAGTATTTTAAATAACCATGCATGAAAACTCCTTAAAAATACGAAATAGATTTGGCTCAGAATGTATCAGGCTCATGCAATCCAATCCATACAAATTGTTCTAATGTTAATCAATGAGCAGGGGGGTGAAACAGTGTTCTGGGATACATGAGGGGTTTGTATTGAGAGAAAATATGATATAATGAAAGGGGAGAAGAAATGGTCACTGCTCAATGACAACAACAATCAACTGTAAATCAACCCAATAAACCTTACTACAATCCACTCTAGACACTGCCACTTCATCCACTTATCACAAAAATTCTCTTGGTTGTAATTAATATCAGAACAGGGAGTGAACAAAAAGAATATGGGATATGTGAGGCGTTTGTAATTAGCAGAAAAATGAGATAATGAGAGGGGAAAAAACGTTTACTATTCATGAGATTAATCAAGCATTCCATAACATATTTTGCAGTAAGAAAAACATGCATCAACCAACAATCAGATGACTGAGTCATAATTCCTGTGTATTTTCCTAATTTCACTGTCCATTAATATCCAACACAGTGCCATCACAAAACAAAAGTATTTCACGCAATTTGTAAGAGGTTATGTTCCCTTTATTCTCACATTTTACATTTTATAATAGTCAACAACAACACTCATTCGCAATCCGTAATCATTAACATCTACTACTACCATACATTTCCCCAATCCACATCTATATTTAAAAGTAGCGTCTCCAAAATAATAATGAAATCACTATTTCTGTAATAGAGCCAATCAAGATCTGTAATGATAATTTTTCCCATATATATATGCAATAGAAAAATCAAAATAATCAAAACCTCACATGCCACCCCTGAAATGACAATTGACTATACAACCAACAGTCATCATTTAGACATAGGCTATGAAGGAGTAAATGTCCAAGGCAATGTAACCATGCCACTGTAAAACAAAACATCTCAATGTGACTTAAAAGTCGAGCCAAATACCCGACCCGACTGTCATCAGCAATGGTCAATTTCAATAAATAACATGCTTAAAAACTCTGAGGGTATCACTGAGTATAAAACAAACTATCTATACTGGACACAAAGCACAACCAACCAAACTCCACCATACACCATTTCCACTTGTCACAACAAGCACACAGTCGTGCGAATAACTCAACATATCGGGGTGGGGTTGTGCCCATAAATAAGTGGTTGGTTTGTTTAAGTGACACCATGATTCAATCAAAATCGTGTGCACCTAGGCCTATTCAACCAACAACACGGGATGTCATGGATATGACTTCTATAGTTATCCAGTTGATTGTCATTCAGCCCCATGGGGAAACATAGTTATCATGACCAATGTTTCATTTGAAAAACACCATACATGGAACACGACCTATGTGAGCAACCCTAAGCATTCGTGACCAATGTCAGCCATCAATCAAATCACCATAAGTGCCAAACTAGTGACTGTACATCAACCAACAATTCACCATTTTGGTAAAAACAATCAATCAATTGAACAAGCCGTGGTATCTATGTATACCCACGCCTCCAATCGAAACAGTCAGAGGCCCTTCCATTTAAAAACAACTGAGTTTCTTTGACATCAGGCGGGTGACTTTGAACTTTTAGAAGTGCAAATTGGTAATGTAAGGCTCATGTTATTATCACAGAGGCAGTGACGAAAATCTATACCAACACAACTGCTATACGACCAACAAGTGAGCCTGCATTCAAATTAATAGACCACAATAATCAGGAACAACTTAACAGGTTTGGCAGTCTCCCTATGTAGCTCCAGTCTGGAGGGTTAAGGGTTTTGACAGTAGCCGTCACAAGAGGAAAGGCACCAACTATAGTGAAACTTCGAGGCCAAAGGTGTACGCACAAGGAGGACTATGATTCACTTGTGAACATGAGGCAGTTCCTTGATAGGGCCGAAACAGAAAACATGCCTCTAGTTAAACCCAAGAATCATGAAGACAACCATCCATCCATGATTTAAAAAACCTTTAACCAAACGCAGTGGTAACAAAGAGCTATCACCTAGGAAGACCACCAACTTCGATGAACTCAAAACAATTATAAGCAGAACCATCCATTTTCCATTCAAAACCAAAATTCCACACAGTTGCAACACTTAGGACAAACACAAACCCACACAATTGAGCCAAAATTATTTCATAACTAGAGTGAAGTCAAGAATGGCCAAAAGAGACATACATGTTAATCGAAATCCTTAAGATAGGAGGTGGCTGAGCGGTTTCACCCTGCCAAAAATCCAGAGAGTGAACACAACAACAAGAACAAACAATAGTCTGACTAGGGTGACGACCAATGGGAAGGGTAAAGGTGATGTGCAGTAAATGCATGTCACCTCCACCCACATCTCATTTACTCCATAGTACATGCCAACGAGCCCCCATTAACACCATTAATCAACCCTTGCATCGAGAACATCAACATATTTAAACCATAGCATAATCCAAGTTCCGTATAACAATTCAACCATTTGCATTGTTACTTTGCCAAATGTGCCACCCATGTTTATATTCCCAATATAACTCAAATAAATTTCTTGACCACTATACAATCTAAATGATCATGTATAGAATCATCACCAATAGTGTGATCAACATCAACCCGAAACATAGCATAATCACCATACATATATACTAAATAAAATCACAAGCCATTACTTCCATGTGCCACCAAAATTTCCACCATATGCATATAAAACGTATTTTAACACAATTTCATAGCCATTTCCTTGTTAGCTAGGACTTAATTATCAACAGGTATTTTCATGCATCTAGTATTGCAGAACTAGGTCTCTTTTGCATAAGATATAGTACTTTGCTCTTTCTTAAAACTGCCTTTCTACAATTTTCACTAACATATTTGTTATGCAGGTGTAATAAGAACATACCATAATGATATTGATGAATAGAATATGTTGTAGTAGCGTAAGAAACCAACCTTTCATAAGCTTATTTATAACCAATAACACAAGATCTTCATCAACCATGTGTCGCACATCGTCTCAACATCAAAATGCACAGATCTCCTCTCTAATAGTTCAAGGGGGTCCCACCTACTAGTATTATTTAGTTTTAATATAATAGGATTAAGAAACACTTTGCAGGCAAAACTACGTTGACATTTTCAATCGTCAAAAACTCTCATTCTCATTCTATATGTAGATGACTTTTTCATCATAGGATCTCATAGCTGAGTGCAAGATGGGACTTGCATCAGAGTTTGAGATAAGTGATATTGGATTGATGCACTATTTTTTGGGTATGGAGGTATGGCAGGAGAAGGGACACATATTTCTCGGGCAGGGGAAGTATGTTGCAGATATTCTGAGCAGAATTCAGATGGAGGATTGCAAACCGATGTCGACACCCATGATTACCAACTGGAAGAAGCTTAGTGCTTCAGATTCCCAGTTGGTAGATGCTACAGTTTACAGGTAGTTGATCAGTTCACTCATGTATCTGTTTAACACCAGACCAAATATTTGTTTTGTCATGAACACTCTCATCTAGCATATGGTAGAGTCGAGGAGTGTTCGCATGATTGGGGAAAAAAATATTTTGAGGTACATTGCTGGGACAGTTGATTTTGGCCTTGAATATATCAGAGGTGATGGGGTTAGTTAGGTTGGATACACTGACTTAGACTGGGAAGGATGTGCTACTAACAAGAAAAGCACCTCGAGGTGTTTCTTTAGTTTGGGGTCAGGACTTTTTTCCCGGTTCAGCTGGAAGCAGAAGTCAGTTACTTTGAGTTCGGTCGAGCCATAGTACATGGCGGCTAGTCAAGCCAGTTGCAAGGCCATTTGGATTTGTAAGATGTTGGTAGGATTATTTGTTAAGGATATGCCACCAACCATCATACACTGTGATAATCATAGTTGTATCAAACTCTCTCATAATCTAGTTTTCCATGACTGGTCAAAGCACATTGAGATCAGGTATCACTTCATCCATGATTGGGTTCAGAGAGGCACAGTGCAGTTACAATATATATCGACTGATGAGCATATTGTAGACATCCTCACCAAGGCCTTACCAAGGGGAAAACATGTCTACTTCAGAGACAAGATGGGCTTGGTGAGAAAAACCTTCTTCGGTAAGAGGGAGTGTTGAGATTATGTACCTTGGGAGGTGTTCCCCATGTGTTTGTGAGCTCCTAAACACATGTGGGAAGTACTATGTACTTTATGTCTAATTTCACTTTGCCTTAGGACATTTAAGTCAAAAGTGAAATTTAGTCATTTATGCCTAAAATGACTATTAATTCACTTTGTGGGTGAATTAGGAGACATAAAGTGAACTTAGGGAACTTAACCCAAAGTGGGTTTTTGAGTGAGATTCTTTTGGAGAGATCTCAACCTTTGATTATGTGGGAGATGAGATGATCTCAGCCATTGATATCTTAGGTTTCCTTATGGAGGTTCAAGAGGGGTGCAAAGGGAAAGGAGGAGCTCATTCCTTCATTTTCTCACTTGGAGAGCTTGAGAGAGAGCTTTGAGATGAGGTTTGTTTCATTGGATGAGGCTATCTTGGGTGCTCCCTTCTATAGAGACAACCATCAGGCTTAGGGATTTTTTTATTTACTAAGGAGCTTCCATTGTTGAGGAGGATGCATCAGCAGTGGGGAATTATAGACTTGTCAGATTACAATGAGATTTGTTTCAGAGGAAATCTACACTTCGGTATCAGAGTACTATGGAGGGGTTTTCTGTTCAAGCTTCCACTTGGCATTTGGCTCAATTTCAGTGGTCTTGGCAGCATTTCTGATGGGCACACCATCCTAGGGAGAACTTGGTTGGTTTGGACTTGTATTTAAGCTTGGAACAAGTTTCTATTGTAACATGTTCATCTATATTTTGTACTTGTTGTATTCCACCATCTATTCTCTTCATATATAGACATATATTCCAAACTGGTTTTCCCCCGGGGGGGGCGTTTATCTAGGGTCATGTTGACCAAAAATACCTATGTACAATTTCATGTGTATTAGAGTGTAGAACTGCTATGTACAATTTCATGTGTATTAGAGTGTAGAACTTCTTTATTTTCAGTTGTAAAGATCTCTAGGTGTGTTACATTTATTTTAGTATGCATGTGCTAACCCTTGGTGACTAAGACTACATGCTAGAGAACCTAAAATTGTGAATGTAACCGTAACAAATCAACAAGAAGTTCCTGAACTATTGGTTGTCCTAAAACAACAACAATACCTTCATTGACAGTTGAAACTTAGAGCCAACTTGAGGTCAAAGACAGACCTAGTTGGAAGCTTGATAGGACCTTGAAAATCTTCACATTTGACTTGTTTGATTTGGTATTTATCATTATTTTCCTTGGAACGTCTCACACACAAATTTGGAATTTCTTTACTTAACCACTTTGTGTTTACCTTGAACCTTGATCTAAGTGGTCATATAATTGAGTAACCAAGATAGGATGTCGTAGACTTGATCTAGTCTTGCTATAAGATTTCTTGAGGTTGTTAGGGAAGCCTCCCTTGTGTTGGATTTCAATCCTTCACTAAAAAAAGGGAAGTAATTGCTAAGTTGACAGTGGAAAGTACTTCCATATGTTACACTTGTCTTGCATCATGTGAAGGCTTTGCACAAGTGTTATATTGGGTGATAACATGACCCAAATATAGTGCCTCATCAAATGTACAAGGTCCAAAAGGAAATAACCAAATCAACCATATGTAACCAACTAAAACAACTTGGTCCATAAGCTATAACCACTTGGTCCATGACTGTAACAACCTGATCCAAGTCCCCAACTACCTCACACACAAATCTAAAAACTATTGTATAAACCACCTTAGTATTGTCTTGAACCTTGACCTAGTTGGTGGTATAATCGAGTAATCAAAATAGAAGGCCGTAGACTTGATTTATTCTTGCTATAGGATTCCTTGAGGTTGTGAGGGAAGCCTCCCTTGTGTTGGATCTCAATCCTTTACTAAAACAAGGGAAGTAACTGCTTAGGTGACAGTGTCAAGTAATTCCATATGTTACACTTGTCTTGCATCTTGTGAAGGATTTGCACAAGTGCTATATTGGGTGATAGAATTTTGGCATTGTTGCCAGGGAAAATCAAGTCATTCTTCTTGGATATCCAAAGTCTATAATTCAACACTTTTTGGTCAGCTTTCATCAAAGCCTTACTTAGATATCCCACCTTGAGACTCCATTAAGGGAAGATGCCTTCTACCTTATGCACATCATGATGAGCCTTGTCTAGCAATATCATCTCGCAACTCCACAGAAACCAAGTGTTGAAAGCATTGATCAAAGACCTAATAGAATATTTTCTAATCCTACCAAGGTCTACAAAAGGAGACCTCCTCATAATTCTCCTGTAATAAATTCTTTATTTGGTAAAAAAATTCATTTATCTCTAATTTCTTTACAACCATGGGTTACCATTGCCTTCAAGACTTTAGATATGTCCGAGATCCAAGGATAGCCTCATGCTATGCTTAATAATTTTGATAAATGGTTGCCTAAATTTCCTACTGGTAATGTCATCACTGCTAAAGAGCATATAAATACCTTTTATGCATGTTTTCAAAATCATCCACTTAATAATGATGATGAATATGTAGCCATGAAACCGTTTGTTTCTTCTCTAGTTGAAAATGAAAGAAAATAGTATAATAAGTTTCCTGATAAGAGTATCAAGACTTGGCAAACATCTCATGATACCTTTATGAAAAGATGGTGCACAAAGAAAGATGGTAGAATGTTGTTAGTGCAATTTAATGAAATGAAGAAGGAAAATGGATCGGTAAAAGAATTTGATACAGGATATGAGAATTTACTTAAGAAAATCCATTATGGAGTTATCCCAAAGGACGATGTCATCCTTCTCCAATATAAAAATGACTTTGAGGGTAAATTCATATTCATTCTTAAGGACAAGTCCCCAAAGACCCTTGTAGAAGCAAAAGAGCCAGTTGCTAAGATTGAAGAGAAACTCTTTGCTTCTAAGGTACAACATTTTCATGTCCCTCGTGCTAAGGATGAAACCAAGCCTAGGAATATGAATAATGTTGAACCTACCCAAGATTCTATGACACTCTTAGACTAAAGACTTGAGAAAACTACAACGGAATCCTTGCAGAATCAGAGTCTCATTATGAACAAAGTGACCAACCTAGAGAGAGCTCAACAACAAAATGTTCTTCCTAGATCTTAATACAATGGTAATCGACAACAATAAGGAAACCTAGGATGGAAGCCCATACCTCCTAATGAGAAAAGAGTCCCTAACACCCTAGCACCTACTAATGTGATTAATCAAGAAGATGGCCTTTTTTGTTTTCTTTGTGGCGATTCTCATTGGGAGTATAAATGTCCTAAGCTTCATAAAAAGGTAATGATGAGGACCCAAATAATTATGAACACATGAATTTTATCAATACATTGGATCACATTTACACCATATCATCCCAAGAGTACTACAATGTTACTTTGGAACAACTTGAGCAAAGCAGGTGTGAGGCTACTAGGAAAGCTAGGTTGGAAATCTTAAACCAAATGGATGAGGAATATAAGGAAACGCTTAGGAAAAAAGAGTACTTGACTTATTCTAGAAGAAAGAAAGAACATGATACCTCTCTTAGTGATCCGAAAACTCCTCAGATAAGATCCCCTAAACACTCCTCAACCAACCTGCCTCAGGAATGATGATATAGAGTTGAATACTGATATGATTACTGTCTTGGAAAAGGTTAATGTATCTGTCCCTCTTATTGAGATAATGAAGATTCCTTCTTTAAGGGATAAGGTGAAGAGATTATTAAGTATCCAAGATGAGTCCGAGGATCCTCATGTACTATTAAAATCCATGCATTATGATCGAAGTAAGGAGGAACACACACCTTGTTTCATCTCTTTGGTAGTAAATGATCTATTACTTCACAATTGTATGCTTGATCCTGGGGCTTCTACCAATGTGATGTCTTTAAAGGTCATGAATCAACTGGGTTTGAAGATCACAAGACCTTATAGACATGTTTGTCGAATTGATTCCAAATCTATCAAGGTATGTGGTGTGATTAAAGACCTTAGGGTATGAATTGCTATTTATCCTTAGGTTTCCATTTCAATGGATGTTATAGTCATTGATGTGCCTGATGCTTGGGGAATGCTAATGTCCAGGAAATGGGATGAAAATTTGGGTGGTAGTATCCAAATGGATTTATCCTATGCAACAATCCTAATTGGAGATGGGAGCTATGTTACTTTATATAACCATCCTGTGACTAGAAACCATGTGGATGATCCTAGAAATAGAGATGATTGGAGTGAGAATGAATTTGAAGGAAAAGAGATATGTGAAAGATTACATAGGAAAGACCATTGTGACAAACCTTATGAGGCTTGTAAAGGATTAATAGGTTCTCATCTTGATCTCAATCCTTCTCAAGAATTGGCCATCCTTCCCTTTGCACAAGAAGATAGTATTGATGACATAGTATCACCAAAAAGAGAAGATTACAAAGAACAAGTCATGAGGTATGAGGGAAAAGATCCAGTGTCTCTTACAATTTTGAATCAAGGTAATGAAGGAACCCTACTTTTTTGTAATGGTGATCAAAAAATAATTGCCTTGATTAAGTCATATCCCCTTGCTTTATAAAGGAATACACGAGATAATAATGAAGTAATTAATCCTAAGGAAAAGAGGGAAGATTTTCAACAAGGAAGTTTGGTGTTTATGTGGGATAAGAGAAAGGGAAAGAAAAACATGTGCAAGGAGTTTGATTGTTTATGGTATGGCCCTTACAAGATTGAGAAGAAGTCTAGAGTTGGTTCCTTTTACTTGTCTACTCTTGAGAGAAGGAGACTGCCATTACCCGTTAATGTATCCCTTCTCAAAACCTATTATGTAGAAGGAACTTGACTTCTTAGATTTAGAGTAGAGTAGGATATTATTAGGTCATGGTGTGTGTTTGGATTTGATTATATTTTATTTTATTTGATGTTACTAATTGATTTATTGATGCATTCATGTTAGCTTAATATTATACATGTTATAAAAAAAATAATATATTGATGAAAATGAAAAGATTTAATTTCCGCATTATGTTTTCACCTTTCCATATACTAGAGTGGATCACATCCCCCTACCCATTTTTCACTAATGGTTTTATGTCAGAATGTAGCAGGAAATGTTTTGTTAGAGTGATGCAGGTTGTAGGTATTGAAGTACCAGAGATGTTGAGGTTCTCATGCACTCTATAGAGAACATGTCCCCATGTTGGAGCCAGATGTTACCCTCTCTCACCTATGGGTAACTAGATGAGATCATTCTCCATGATCCACATTGCAAACAATGATCCTAGAGATGATTATCAACATTCTCCATAGACATGCCAATGCCTTTGTAGATAATCTTTGGTAGGGGGCACCCATTTGATTGCTTTGAGTAGTGGATCTTATATAGACCCTCTCCACCATTAAACATGTGAATAAATTGGGGTTGTTCTTGTGCATATCACATTGGCTACCTTTTCCTCCCTAATATTCTTTATAAATTCCCTCTAAAGTTGCATATATGACCCCATAACCCAAGAAGATAAGGCATTGATTTTCCCTTTCATTCATCACTCTAAAATATAAAAAAATTCCAAAACATTTTCTCTTTTTGTTTTATGTTGCTAAGCTCTCTCTTGCTCCCACTCCATACTATACACATTGAGATTAGTCAACCATAGGGAAGCCCCCCTAAGATATATTCCACTCAGTCTAAAGTGAGAAAGGAGAGGCTAATGAGGTGACAGTAGGTAGCTTGCCTAAGTTTCCCTTGGGGTCTCACACTTGTGATTTGGACTTTTGCACCAAGTGAGAATTTGGGAGGTAACGGGTCTGTCAAGTTCATGAGAGTATGGGGAAGGTTGATTGCTCAGAAAATAAGAAGAGAGTTGAAGGAGGAAAGAAGGTAGCTAAAGGAGGTTCTTGTGTTTTTGGAGAAACATCTACACAATATTGCACTATAGGAGGAGGTCGCTCATCTGGAGTTGGTCATCCATGAGGATTATATTGCTAGGGGGGCTAGAGTCCATGCTTGGATTTGGTGGATTGATGATGGTAGT
>JASDQU010739543.1:84407-97767 GCA_032191745.1 Picea mariana | reverse complement strand
GGGTGTGTTGTGAGGTCATTCCTTAAAAAAAAAATTCCTTGTTGATAGGGATAGGCTAGATGGTGACATTACTGAGGATGGAATTTTTCTGACCCTCATGGCTATGAAGAATGGTAATTCCATTGGTTTCAATGGCCTATAATGAGAATTTTTCAAAACAATGTGGGATATCATTGGTGATGATCTATGTTTCATGGCCAATGAGACATTCTCCTCATGCACCTTGTTAGCATCCCTTAACCAAGGATGAATCAAGTTAATTATGAAGAATGTAGCTAGAGATTCAATTGGGGGTTAGAGGGCCATCACTCTTCTCAATGTCTCTTATAATATTTTGGCAGAGGCGGTGGCTTTGTAAATCTATAGGGTTGCTTTGACAATTGTTAGAGAGAAGCAGACATGGTTTGTGTTGGGAAGATTTATTTTAGACAAAGTGATTTATGCATCCACCATTCTTTATTCCTTAAAATTGGTTTTGATAAAGACTATTATAGAATTGACTATTCCTTCATTATGACAATGTTGCAGTGTCATGGATTTGACTCCAAATGTATTACCATGGTGAACACCCTTTTTTCCAATGCTTTAGCCTTCATTTTTGTGAGCAATGCACTTAGAGATCACATCCTGCTTCATCATTCATTTAGGTAGAGTTTTCCACTTGCCTCCTATTTGTATGTTTTAGTTGATAATGCTTTGGGTTATTCGCTGGAGATGGATAAGTCACAAAGAATAATTTGAGGCATCTCTCTTCTTGATGGCTTAGATATGGTAAACAATCATTTTGATAATGATTTTTTTTATTAGTTTTTTGCATCCACCATTCTTTATTCCTTAAATTTGGTTTTGATAAATCCTATGATAGAATTGACTATTCCTTCATTCTGACAATGTTGCAGTGTCATGGATTTGGCTCCAAATGTATTTCCATTGTGAACACGCTTTTTTCCAATGCTTTAGCCTTTCTTTTTGTGAATAATGCACTTAGAGATCGCATCTTTCTTAATCGTTCATTCAGGTAGAGTTGTCCAGTTGCCTCATATTTGTATGTTTTAGTTGATAATGTTTTGTGTTATTCATTAGAGATGGATAATTCACAAAGAAGTATTTGAGACATCTCTCTTCTCGATGGCTCAAAGATTGTAAACAATCATTTTGATGATGATTTTTTTTATCAGTTTGGATGGATTAGGAGATGATTGAGGCTACTCAGGGTTGTTCGGATTTATTTTTCATTGCTTCTGGAGCAGTGGTTAGTGAGAGGAAGATTGATTTTTGGCTTGTTTGGGTTGATGATTCTCTAGCTTGGATTCCCCACATGTGGAATTATATTTTACTGGAGGTGATTGCACATTAGCTTGGGATCATGTTTGGTATTGGTCTCTTAGTTGTGGTCATGTGTTAAGGTCCTAACCCGCACATAGGTAGATTAATGTATTCGGATGTAATAAAGGTCAATATTAATAAGACCTTTCAATAAAATAGAATAAGGCGGATGTAAGAAGACCTAATAGAAGCTTTCGCTTCTAGAAGGATCTTCCTCTAGATGCTTCTTTTTAGTATAAATAAGAGTCGAGGGTATGAGAACCCTAGCTTGGATATTATTGTAACAGAGCGCTGCTCGATTGGAGGTTNCCCCCTCGAAGAGGCCTGTGAACATTGCTATCTGAATCAAGTGCTATTTCTGTTCAAGTGCTATTTCTGTTGCTATTTCGTATATCATTTCTGTGTATTGTGAAGATTATGCTGGATATTTCACTGTTATTCTGTTATTTCTAGCATTTCGTTTCTGTTCTGCATATTTTATATATCTGGTATCTTGCATCATGTGGGATTGGTGCCTTGAGAAGTTGTAGAGAAAGATACACACTTGGAAATTCAAAGATCTCCATGTTGTCATCCTAATACACACTTGCAAACGTGGAATAAGTCTCAATCCACTTAGAGTGTCCTTGGAGGCACAATGCCTAAGTTCAAGCCCACTGCCACCTTGAATTGAACTTCTTTCATCTAGGATTACTCTTAGGGAAGCCAAGGGGGGTAGACCCTAGTTACTATGTGAGTTATTAGATTGGTTCTAGGAGTTAATTTTAACTTGTTAAAGGTTTGGGGAAACTAACCTATATGAGAGGCAAACAATGCAAATGAAAAAATTTCAATGCAAAGGAAAACCTTTCCCTAGGAAAACTAAGACTAGTGCCTAAGGTTGGGTAAATGGGGTTAGCTAAACTACACAAAGATTAGAAAGAATAACTTTACAAAACTTTACAATTAAATTGGATACAAGGAAATGAAACAACTATCAACACAATAAAGAGTACAAAGAATTAGATGCTACAACAATGTACAACTATTAACAAATGAAACAAGAAAGCACTTGTTAGATCCAACTTCTAGTAGAGCAATAATTGAAATAACTCAAATTTGACTTGCAAGAATTAAAGGAGACAGATCAAATTGCATCCACAACAAACACAACTCAATCCACACCCCAAACTTGAAGTGCCCCGGGAGAGGTGCGCAACTTCAAGAGGGTGCTCAATGGACCAAATGCGCAAATTTAAGAGGAGACAAGACCATGAAAGAAAGCCTCCACGGGCTAAGTGCACAACTTAAAAGGAGAAAGATAAAGCTTGAAAAGTGGCCTCCACAGGCAAAAGTGTGCAACTCCTAAGCTCAACAGATCAATCCACCCACAATGCTTAATAAAATTTCTTGAAAGCTACTTGAAATGAAAGTATTTGCATAAAGTAAAGAGCATGAACCACTTAAAATGAAATGTGAAGTTAAACCATAGGTTGTGTAGGTATATTTTAGGAATTATATTGATTAGGTGAAGTTGTAGAGCCGAGACTAAGTGACTACCCCAAAACTCTCATCGCTTTGGCCAAGAGGATTGTTGGGTGCTCAAGAAGCAAGGAAAACAAGGCCTTACCCTAGATCCACGGGTCAATCCAGGAAACAAGGGTGCTCAACAAGGGGGACACCTGGTGTCGTGATATCATCCATGATCTATCACCCCAAGCCGCCTCCACAAGTTACTTGTTTGATGGCGAAAGTTGTAATAGTTAAGGGTGATCTAATTAAACCAAAATATTGATCTCCCAAGGTCTATGATAAATTGATTAAACAACTTAAGATTACTTGAGTCAAGTGTTTGAAATAAAGTAGATTGCAAGTGCTCGAAGAAAAGAAATGAGAAATTCTTGAAAGTAATGTACAAGTAGATAGATTATGCCTCCATGAGCTTAAGCAAGATGGTAAATGAAATTGAAAGCTTCTAAAACATAAAAATATCACATGAACTTGAAAGAGAAACTAGAAGCATGAACCATCAACTATCTATCAAACTAAACTAGCCTTATGATATATCATGGGTGGAAAATCCAATCCTCTTTGCTAGGTGTAGGCAAATGAAAAGTAAAAACGCAGAAAATTACTTTTTAAGAGAAGTGCAAGCCCTAGAGACTCTCTTGGGGCTTTCTTACAATAAAAGAAGAAGGAGAAAGAGTTGGGAAGATATTACCCCAACTTAGGAGACTTATTTTGGATGTTTTGGGCCCCCAATGGGCTGTAGATCCTCCTCTTTTGGTGCAGACCTGCAACAAATCGGCAAGCAAAACTTGTTGGAAAAGCTACAAAAAACACCAAAAACTTGGGAAAATTTCTATTAGCAATAACCAAAAAAAAATTGTGTAAATTTCAGCAAGTAGAACAGTTTTGTATGACCTATCCAAATTTGTTAAAGTGCCAAAAATGAAATGGAAATGTACAGAAATATGAAACATAAATTATTAGAGGTTGAAAGTGGGTGAAAAGGAAGATTCCTAGATCTGAAATATTCACTTGAAACCCGTAGGTGATCCTACAGATCTTGAATACAAAGCTACATAAACCAAGAGGATATGAGTAGATCTAAGAGGCAAACCAAAATACTTTGAAATACTCAAATAAAAGAACTCACTAGATCTATAATAATACTACCAAAAATCTATCCAAGCAAAATACTTTGCTTGGAATTCCTACTCTAGATCTATAAGATAAGCATGCACAAGACAAATAACAAGAACAAAATCACCTCATATGTTGCTATATGGCACCAAGAAGACTCTAAACATCATGGATCCTCCAAATATTTCATTTATTCAATAGCAAGCTTGAGCAAATACTTGCCACAAGCTTGAGAGAAGAGAAAAAACAAAAGAGAGAAAGAGAGAAGAGTGGGAGAGGAGAGATTTTGGCATAGTAACAATACTGAGAATAGATGTGTCTAATGAGGGAGGGGATGCTTTCTTTTATACTTGGGAACCAAGAGTGACCCCTCTTGGATTCTCTCCAAGTGTCATTCAATCAAGAATCATTGAGCATCTCAAGGAGGGTGCACTTTTAGGGTTTTGGTAGATGAGTGAGGGGGTGAAGTAACACCTTTTTGACTAATTCCAACAACAAATTAGACTTAGGAGGGTGAAATTAGGGAGAAAGAAGGTTTCTTACTTTAATTTTTTTACTTTGCTTGACTTTCTCCTCAAGGGGGGCACACTTTTCTTAGGAACAAGGGTTGTATGAAGTGGTGGCTAGGTGAGGGGGGTGTTTAAGTTAGTAAAAATGTTTCTCTAACTTAGGAAAGGGTTTTAGAATCATCTCCCACTCTTTCTCTAACCTTTTTGCTTCATTTTTACAAAAAATTGACATTTTGACTTTGTCAATTAAGCAATTAAATTGTTGACTCTAGACTGACTTGGACTCCTCATGGACAATGACCTAGAAAAACTTGTCCAATTGAGTTGAAACTTGGTCCAAGGGTGTAGGGGGGTCTCATTTCATACCCCTATCAAAAATCCCAAAGACCAAATTTTTACATTTTTACATAAAAAATAATTAAAATTACCATTAACTAGGTAATTTTAAAAAATTAAAAAAACTACTTAAACTCGACTAAATTCTGCAAGAATCTAGAAGATGTATAGCATGGTAATTTACAATATTCCTAGACCCTAGTCACCCATAGGGCTCAATCATTAGAATGACTTTCACCACTTTGGAGGATTATTGTAGAAGTGAAAAAATCAAGGGTAACTAAAAAGGTTGGTTAGGCCAAATTAATTACCTAGGGAAAAAAAACACTCGATGAAAGGAATTCCCTAATGATAAAGTCCTAGGAAAATAACCTACAAGATGATCCATGCAGACCCATTACATTATTATCCCACGCAGGGGAGTGAAAATTCCAGTTACAAAAAGAAGTGTCGGGGGCAAAATTACCTTGTAGAACCAGTAAGTCTTCAGCTTTGTTGCACCATCAAGTACATAGCTTCATGGCACATGGAGTTAACCCCCTAGTTGAAATAGGTGGTCAACACTCCCTTTGGCAAGAAACTTGACTATGATTTCGAGGATTCTATCGGTTTCTCACATATACAATGTTTCTTGATGACTCACTAGTAGATTCCAATTCAAAGTATTGGACCAACTTCTTGGGCCTTTTTTATAGCCTAAAGATGGTGGGGAGAGAGGGATTTCCATGGTGTCTTTGGATGTGTATATTATGAAAAAGGAAAAGGGTTGTCTTGGCCTTATCAAAGTTGTGTTCCAAGGGGGCATTCTTGTTTCCAAGTGGGAGGTGAGGTGTCTTGAGGGTTTCTCCCTTGGCATATTTTATTTCCACATAGGTTCCAGTTAGCTTAGGTTTTCTTTAAAGTTTGGGGTTCTTTTGACTTGTGTGATATCCTTTCATCCCCTTTATTATTCTAGAATTCTAGGTCCTTCGTTTGCAAGAGCATTTGGAAGGCCTTGAAATTTGTTGCTCCTTTGATCAAGTTTAACTTCTCAGTTAGCCATGTACGATGGTACTTGGATTGGAACTCTATTTAGGATTGTAATCATTAGGATCAATTCATTGCTAAGTTACCATGGTATAGGCTTGCAAATTAAGTAGGAAGGGTATTTTTTATGGAGGGAACTTTGGGACCTTAATTCTAGGGCTTTAAAGGACTAGAGATTATTGGCTTGTCATCATGCCTTGTCTTTTGAAAAACTTGTGATCAAAGATATTGTTGGGTTGATTCCTTTTGAGGAGTTTTACAAATTAAATATTGATATGTCAGGCCCCTTGTGGTGGGGTTTAGGATGGAATTTTGGGAAAGGTGGATTTGTAGATTGCACGGTGTATGGTCTTTCCATCGTAGCTACAATTTAAGGGTCTTTGCATGATTGGTTATTTATCAATGGCTTCCTACAAAAGCTCGTTTAGATAGAAGTGGGCTCACAAGTGGGCTTTTCTTAGTCTATGTTCATCTTAATATGGTTAAGTACATTATTTGGGAGTGCAAGTTTGCTAAGGAATGTTGGGAGTTTATCCAGGGTCGTCATTCAACCTTGTTTCAGGGGAAGGTTCACTAGCAAGTAACTCTTGTTGGAGATTCCTGCTACATAGTGTGTTTCTATTTCTCAAGAATATAGCGTAGCATGAGTCATTTCACTATTCACTATTTGGAGACTAAGATGCAAGTACATTTTTTCCAATGAAGTTAGTTCGTTTCAATCTTTTTTTTCTATTTGGTGGTAAGATGTATGTATGAAATTGCTTGCTAAAGGATATATGTTGATTAGAGATACTAAAGAGTTGCATATTCTAATTTATATTTGTCCTAGTAGTGCTAAGGAAGAAGACATGATTCATCATTGTATATACCCTTTTTAGTTTACTTTGTCTTTTGTAAATATCTCTCTTAATACAAAATGCATTTAGAAAAAAATAAAATATTATGAAGTCACAACAATTCAACTTCATTTATCTATGTCACAATATTTTAGATTATTCTTCCACGTGGTCACTTCTAACAATTTATTTTTATTCCAAGGAGAACCTTGTGGGGAAACCCAAGTGATGCTTCCCCACATTTATGGATGGAATCCCTAGTAAACTTGTTGGCATAGACTATTTTGCTTAACCTGGGGAGATTTGAATTGGGCACCTATTGGCATAGAACTAGGTAAATGCCCAACAACATTGGCAAAGCTAACCCCTTGGGATCACTTTTAGCAATTTCGTGACAACGATTGCTAATGTTTTTTTTGTAAGGATAGACACTTATTTTGATCCACAGGGAGCTATGAACCCCAACTCCACATTATTGGGATAAAACCCATTGCATTGTGGGGTCATCAAACTTGGAGATAATACACATGATTAAGATCGTATGCCTTCCAAGTTTGAACCTTGGTCATTATCGTGGTGATGCCCCATCTCAACTACTAGACCACGACTTGATGGACAACAACACCTCCTAATGTCATCAAATCTGAATTCTCAAATTATGGTTACTAGTTTGATGAAACTCCTATTTTTGTCTTTCACGAGTTCATTTCAATTCACTAACTTTCTTCTAGATAGATATAAGCTTTTGTCTATTCAACAATAATGCTTTTATCATCTACATTGGAAGAAATGTCTTCAACACTTCAAGCAAGTTTGCTTCCCCCATTTTTTTCCGACTAAAACGCCGGCTAATTAGAAAAAAATGTCACTTGAACTAGTGAAGGGGGCAGAAAACACTAGAGGACCAATGCTTTTACAAATGGGATTGGGGAGGAATTGATAAGGAACATTAATCGTTTTTCTCTTTTGTAAAATAGAATTATAATTCTAATGTTAGCAATGAGGTCATTTAAAGAATTTTTTTGGTCTAAGTTGTTCCTTAATGTCCCATGTACTCTCAATAAGTATCTAATCTTTCACATAGTTTCTAGGTTGAAGCTTCATCTTTTCCCCTTTTATTCATCTCTAATTCCAGTGTTTTTTTGGTAAATGAAAAAGAATTTTCATTAATGGATAGAACAATGCATATGTATAGACATGACTCTTAACATTAACAAGAAGAGGCCTCCACATATGAATCCATGTAAGTGGAAATGATGTGTAAACAGTAGGCCTATGGCCTGTCGATTTCGTCAACACAGAGGCTTACTACGAAATTGTAATATTTTTGCAATCTTCAACAAGTTGACTTCAGGTTTATTGTGCCCTATTTTGATTTGGTTTCCAATACTTGGATGTTATATTTGTCACTAGGACCAAATAAATACAAACCTTGTATATTAGATATAAAAACCTAGCGTTGCACTCCCAACACTTTTGTCTACCCATCACATCCTCGAGGAATAAACAAGATGCACAAACTATCGGCAACCACAAAATATTAAATATGTAATGTAATATGCATATACATAAGTAGATGTAAGTGTTATCACTGTGCTTTGAATTGAGGGTGAGAAGAAGCTCTAGTTTGTATGCAGAGTTTACACACAACCAAAGGTTATGCTAGTTGTACCTTATAATTACACAAAGCACTAACATTTGGTCTCCAATTGATATACTTCCTATAGCATTTACTTACACAAAGAGCTAGCGTTCAAGCATTGATTAATAGTTTTGTGGTATGGGTGTGACAATAGAAATGACACCATACTAAATAAACTAAGTAGTATTCCTCATTCGCACAACCATTGAAGAAGAACACAATAAGTAAACACAATAGAGAACATAATTGAAATGTGCAATAGACACAAAGTTTTTTTTCCATGGAAACCCCAAACAGGAAAACCAGATTTGATGGAGATTTTATTAAGAGGAATTGATTACAAAAGGGTGAGAAATTTTACCCCCTCTTTTGTATGGGTAACTAGAGGAGAATTTTTCTCCATGATCCACATTTCAGACAACAGATCCAATGATGTTATTTTGAACTTTCCATAGATAGTTTCCTGCAAATGCCTTCCATTACATGCTCATCACAACTCACTCACATGACATGGTGCATTTACATAATTAGGCACATCATTCTAACACTTCATATCAAGTGATAATGTTAATACTCGAGGCATGAAAGTGGTGATCATGGGTTGATTTGGATAATGAATCAAGATGCTTTGAAGTTATATTTTTTTCCTTGTCTCACCTTAGTGGTCATTATCATCTTCTAGTCAAGTGTTGTCACTCTTGGGAAAAGTTGTACTACTAGGGGACATTAATGGGGGTAATGTGTCCATCAATGTTATCAGAACCAGAAATTGGATCGGACAAGTTGACCCCAAAAATTTGAAACCAGATTGAACCGGTAAAAAACCGAAAAAAAAATCAAAATAAAAATTGGTCGACCAAAAACTACATAAAATATTCAAATTTTGAAAAAAACATATATATTCATGTGCATCCATATGAATACAAACCATTTATACACAAATATGCAAAATTTCTCATTTATATAGCAAGTGAGAGTACATATAACCAAAATAGCATCAAGTGCAATCCATCTTTGAACCAAAATACATCAACAACGAGGCTTTAAATGGCCTCTAGACTCCAAAAAAAACATGCTACAAGAAATAACTACATATCTTGAAGATCATTACTTATATTAGGATCCTCATCATCAGTGTCACCCTCAAAGCATTAAATTAAGATAGAAAAAGTTTAACATGCCTAATAAGTTATTTTACTTGAGTGAAGGGTACATTATTACTAGGGTCGTGACAAAAGAGTTCAACAATCAATGTCACCAACATCGAGGTACATAGATGGATTGGTGCTCTTGATTAAATGTCAGTTCCATACCCTCATACATGATAGAATCTAGTGGAAACGTTGCAATCCTGCCAATCTTGAAATCCTGAAGACTGTTAAGTCCGTTGAATTTTGAACGAGACCTAAAATTTTACTTTCTCCATATGAAGTCCAATGAGGTTGGAATCACTCTCAAACATCTTGACACAATTAATGGTAATGTTAAAAATTTAAGTAAAGGGACTCCTTTATCTTTCATTTTCATCCCTTTACTTTAAGAATTTAACATTACTTTTACCCTAGGCCCCCTCAACCTAAGTTTTTTTTTCCCTAAAAAAAATTGAAATCCTCCCCTTTAAGTGCGACGTACAAGTGTTGTGTGGAACCAACCAGTTTTGTGTTTTTGGTCGGTTCTATATAGAACTGACTGGTTCCGTGCTTTTGGTTGGTTCTGTACAGAACCGATCGGTTTCGTGCTTTTGTTCAGTTTTGTACAGAATCGGACGGTTCGGTACAGATTCGACCAAAAACGGTTCCAGGTCACCGGTCCAACTGTTTTTGCTTGGAAGGCCAGTCCGGTCGGCCAGTTTTGCCGAACTCGGATGGTTTTAATAACAATGGTGTCCATATCCCTTACCATGAATAACATATCCCATTTATGACCTATCCATTGTCCTTTCTTTTGGGTTGGTTGTTACATGTATCCCAAAAAGTGTTGTTGCATGAATGGGTCGATGGAGCATCCTGGTCCACTGACTATCAATCAAATCCCATAACAATATCTGTCTACTAAACTTGGGGGTACCCTTTCCCACATAATAATCCCAATTAGTTTCTTTGGACCTATCCGTGGCCTCATACAAATAGGTCATTGTGGGATTATCACTATCAACCAATCTCGGAACCTTTACCAAAGCTTCACTAACTGAGCACACTTCTACCGCTCCTTCCTAGAAGGAGTCGATGTACACCAATATAGCAATGCCTCTCCCATCCTCTCTCTTTCTATATGTACAATCATGCCACTCATCACAAACAAACATTTTCTTCAACTCAAATTGACATTGAAGCAAAGACTTGAGAGTAATGAAGTTGGTGGAAAAACGTGTGATTGAAAGACACCGCAATTTCCTATTTTTGGTGAATCTTCTCATGAGGCTAAGAACGAAGCCATGGTTATATATGAACTCGAGGAGGCTCCTAGCCTAATCAATCACCTCCTTGATGAAGAAAATTTTCCCCATATCCGCAAGTATCAAATCAATACAATGTGCAGCGCATCGAATCCAAACCAATGAGCGATGCCTCTCCATAAGCATCCTACCAACAACCACATAATTAGTTGTATTATCTATTATGATTTGCACCACATTATGCAAATCGATCTCCTAGATGAACCCATCCATCAACTCACATAACAATGCTGCATATTTTACATGTGTCAATGCATCCACTAATTTGATAAACATGGTACCTCTAGGACAATGTACCAAGAAATTGAAAAGGGTCCTAGCCTTCCTATCTGTCCATCCATCAGACATCACTGTGCATCTAGAGACCTCCCATGACTGCTTCAACTCTGCCAATCTAGAGTTGGTGTCCTTCTTTTCTGCTTCAAGAATTGGCCCCCGCAACTCCTTATAGGTAGTGCTTTTATACCCTAGGCCAACAACAACAATGGCATCACACATCGGCTAGAAAAATGGATTTTTTTCGGTGATGCTGAGAGGTAAGTCACTCCAGAAAAAGACACCTCCCCATAACCCTATCTGCTTCTTCCTTCTCCCTTTTTTTTAACATTGACATGATGGAAGGTTGTGCTCCAGCTCCGGTTCGTGGAACAAAAAAATATGAGGACCTCCCGGTAGTTGAATCCTTGGAGCCCCTGCCACTACCCTTAGTGGTAGATAGCCCTGAACTTCTAACAACAAGTTCGGCTTTGTTTGTTGCTGCCTCTTCTTTCTTTTTATCCTTTGCATGAATTGAATCATGCACAACTCTCATAATCTCCGGGCGAGATTGAGAACAAATCACAACATCATGCCCGGGGATTTTAGCTAAATGGTATTTCAACCTGTTAATCCCTCTTGTCATATTCTGCGGACAAAATTTGCAATTTATCCCATCTTCACGTTCGCCATACTACCAAAATGAGTCCAGAGCCTTTGGCATATTTTCTATGGAAATGGACAGCTTCAAAATTCAAACCTAAGGCACCAAAAACACAAGAACATCGCATCAAATCCCACTAGAAAAAAAACAGTCTATTGGTTTAAAAAATCAGACCTCTATATTAGATTATTAGCAATGAAAAATGACAATAAGAAGCTGGATACAAAATTAATATCAAGGCTCAAACTTGCTGTCACATTAAAAACTAAACGCTTATTGTTTTATGGGCATGAAAATCATGGCAAAATGACTTAAAAAAGAAGCAAAATGTATGCAAACAAACATGCATAAATCTATGAAAAAAATAGCATCTAACTATATGTAGAGAATTGAACACATCGTAGACACCCTTTCCGTATTATGAACTTACTGTGTTTATTGGTGAAAGAAAAATATATATCTGCCAGGCTGTTGATTGATGGCTATGCATGAAAGTGGATATATAATTAAACAAAGAATTAGGACTATTACATTGTGAAGTATTATTGCTCCTTTGGAACATTAAGATCTTTTGTGCTGGTTGATTTTCATTATATTTCTAAGCATCTTTTTTCCGATTGACGTCTTGCAATTATGCTTGGTACATGTTTTCAGACTGTGCGTGAAAATAACTTGCAAAATTCATGGAGGTAGTCAGAGCAGCAGCAAATTTGGTATCAGAAGCACAAAGAAAAGCGGCAGTAACAGTAGCCCAGAAGAGCTACAGCTATAGCCAAATATTGAAGTCTGCTTTGGAGTTATCAAATATATTGTGGGCAGAACATTTTCTGTCGGCTACTCATGGACAGCCCCTGCAGATGTAAGATCATAAGTAGATGCATTGGCTTTAGTTGCCTCTCCTTTTATATGTTTTGCCAGATAAAATGACTGCTTCCCTTATTTGTGATTGCCAATATCAATGATATCGATGGATGCATGATATAGGGTATAGACGACTTCTGTTAGTCACGTACCTACACCTGGAGAATAGAGACATGCTTAACTCTTAGTTATTTCTTTTATAGCACTCTTTAGAATATGTTATTGTGAGGACTTTCTGCAGGTAGAAGGCTGACAAGGATGAATTCAAAGGACACTGATAAATGTTGACAAAGCTTCCAATTTATTGCATGGATTTTGCATCCTTTTCTTCTTAAGATGTTAGGTATGAACCAGGCTGCTTCACATTTGGCTGTTTTGTCTTTCAGGATTGCATAGAGGAGACAGATGTAGCAGTTTCCCATCTTGAAAAGACAATAAAGAGAAGCAACAATCTAGATGGGGCTCGGGTAGGGATCATAGCGAAACCTTCTGCAGAGTTTGTAGCTGGCATGTGGGCTACCTGGATATGTGGCGCAGTTGCAGTTCCTTTGGCTCTCAACTACCCAGAAGCAGAGCTTCTCCATGTCATGAATGATGCGGTGTGTGCAACCATCTTCATTCTGTAACTTTATCCTTATATCCTTTATATTAAAAAGAAAAATCTAATGATATGGTAGGGGCACATATCAAAGAATGGATGCTTGGTGATCCATATATATGACAAACTTCTCAGATTTGCAATATTCTTACTGCTGGATGCTTAACGATGCTGTCTTATTCTTTTATATCTGTGGCTTCAATAGTCTGACACCTATGCTACTGGAT
>JASDQU010739542.1:168976-189729 GCA_032191745.1 Picea mariana | reverse complement strand
AATGTGCAAGTCAGCAAAAATTCCAATCACTTGCCACATGTCCTATGACTTCAACGGTCACGATTATTATCGCGATTTCGTATATCGCGAGTTTGAACCTCTTTCCTTTGGATTTCCCGATCTGCGAAACTCTGAAACGAAACCTTTGTCGTGCTTTGATTGTTTTCCTCCTTTTGAGCTTACACTGTTGATCTTGCCACCTTTTTCGTGCTTTGACTATTTTCCTCCTTTTGAGCTTACACTGCTGATTTTTCCATTATCGCTATGCTCCTGATTGTGCTGATCTTCGCCATCAATGAAAAACATGCGCCATCAATGACAAACACGCATACTCTGCCTCTGTCTAAGAACATGCCAACACAAATTGCATAATTTTAAAACTTTGTGAAATATGAAAAGACCAATAAACAGAAATTGCAGTGAAATCAAATACTCGGTTGGATATATGTATTTTAGCTTACTGGGACTAAATCCGGAATACTTTTGAGAGGTGTTCGGCGCTCAACAGGAGGAAGAGGCTCCACTCTCAGGTGGCCTCTGTGTCCTGTGAAGCCGACTCTGAAGGGAAGCTCATTAGCCATGAGAAACTTCAACTTACTCTTCCTGGTAGGGACTTGTTGCTATGCAACTCTCCTTGTTGAATTAGGAAAGTTATGGCTACGAATCGATCAGATTTCCTGAGAAATCAAATAACTAAGTTTAATTTCCTGAGAAAGTTATGGCTACATTCAAGGGTGAGAAATCAAATGCATAGTTTAATTATTGATTTTTTAAAATTATTTTTAGAAATCTAGTCATGAATTTCATTTTTCATTAATTTATATTTAGATTTCTATTTTAAATGACTATTTTATTGCATTTATTAATTTATATTTATATTTCTATTTTAAATGACTATTTTATTGTATTGTATATTTTATTAACCTAGTCATGAATTCCATTTTTGGTTAATTTATATATGGATTTTATTTAAATGTACTCCTAATTTTTTTTAAATTTAAATTTGAGTTTCAACATATATGTAAAAGTAAAATTTTTCATTATTTTATTTTTTTCAATTTTTACTTATAATTTAATGCTTATTAATGAGTGCATTTTTTCTTTGTCATGAATTTCATTTTTTAAAAATTTATATGTGATTTTATATTTTAATGCATTTAAATTATTTTAAATTTGAATATGTTTTAACATATATGTAAATTTTCTTTTATATTATTGATTTAAATTTATTTTTTAATTTTTAGTTGCAATTTGATGTTTGAAATAAATGCACACCATTAATTTGAAATAAATGCACAACAATGACTGATTTGAAATTACCTTTTTAAATATTATTTAAAATTATTTTTTCAAATTTAATTCATCAATAAATATTTATATACATTGTTAATATGATTTTAATGATCCATTTATATTAGATTATAATTTACACTAAATTATAATTAATAAAATTTATAAAAACAATATAAATTATCCTTGAAAGATTAAATATAACTTATATTATTAATATATTTAAATTTCATAATCTCTTTGTATATGTATATGGTGTAAAAGAAAGTTATCTCTCTATATTGTTATATCTTGTTGTTACATCTTATTGGTTTATATATTATTTCAAAATTATGACATAGGTGTGTTTCACATTATATTTTTTATTGAAATTGTAGTTATGATTTTATATAGTTTATATAAAAGTTTTATTTCAAATTAAAAACAAAAGTTAAATAAATAATTAGATATAAATTTATTTTTATAAGTAAGATTGTTAAAGCCATTTTTTTTTTTTTTAAATTTCAAATTTTTATTCTTTTATTTCATATAACTTATAATATTAATATATTTAAATTTCATAATCTCTTTGTATATAGTGTAAAATAAAGTTATCTCTCTATATCAAGATATATCTTGTTGTTACATCTTATTGGCTTATACATTATTTCAAAATTATGACATAGGTGTGTTTCACATTATATTTTTTATTGAAATTATAGTTATAATTTTATATAATTTTATATAAATTTTTTATTTTAAATTAAAAACAAAAGTTAAATAATTAGATATAGATTGATTTTTATCGGTAAGGTTGTTAAGATCATTCTTTTAAAGAATTTCAAATTTCTACTCTTTTACTTCACAAAATAAATTGGTGATGTTGTTGGCATGACATTTCGATTTGGGGTTAATTTTAATGTTTTTGTTGGAAACATTATGAATATTTAAGGAAATTGTTGAAAAAAGATAATAAATTTTATCTCGAAAAAATTGGTGCTATTATTAGCATCACTTTTCGATTGAGAGGTTGATTTTGGTGTTTTTTAATCTAAAAATATGGATTTTTAGAACCAAAGTTCTCATTTTGAAGTCACAGTTCTCGTTAAGATGATAACTATGTTGACTATGGAAAAATAAATTTCAAGTGTAGATTGTGTTGGCTAATACGAAACTTCTAGGAAACGTTTATATCTTCTCCTACCTCCTCTTAGCCTAATGGGACTAGAAGAAATTTTAGATGATGAAGAACAACAAAGAAAAAAGTTCTTGAACCATCTAACAAGCCACATTCAAAACATCCATGGGAAACAAGATAGGAAAAAATGGAGCATCCAATACTAGATATACTTATTCACATTCTTCTTTATGGACAAGGTAAAAGGACTTAGCCTCGGCAATATCAAAGTATTTTGGGGGTCTAAAGCACTTCCATAAATTGAGAAATTTAGATATAAATAAGGACAATATTGTTGGGTGGATTGATGTTAGAAAGAAGAAAATAAAAACAAATATACATAAGGATCTTTTTTCTCTCTTTTTCTTTAAAATTGTGTATTTTTTTAAATTAAGTATATTTTATTTTTTGTTTGTTTGATAGAAATGTGTCTGTAACATGCAGGGTTAACATTTTTAACCATATTTTATGAATCTAGTCATGAATTTCATTTTTCATTAATTTATATTTGGATGTCTATTTTAAATGACTATTTTATTGTATTATAGATCATTCCAAACACTCAATGGTGAGAAATTGAATGCATAGGTTTAATTACTGATTTTTTATTTATTTATTTTTAATGAATCTCATCATGGATTTCATTTTTCATTAATTTATATTTGGATTTCTATCTTAAATGACTATTTTATTGTATTGTACATTTTATTAACCTCGTCATGAATTCCATTTTTGGTTAATTTATATTTGGATTTATATTTAAATGTACTCTTCAATTTCTTTTTAAATTATTTTAAATTTAAATTTAAGTTTCAACATATATGTAAAATTCCTCATTATTTTATTTTTTTCAATATTTACTTACAATTTAATGTTATTAATGTTAAAATGTGTACATTTTTATGAGCTTGGTCATGAATTTCAATTTTCTTTTTAAATTTATATGTGTATTTATATTTTAATAGATGTAAATTATTTTAAATTATTCAATATATATGTAGATTTTCTTTTATATTATTGATTTAAATTTGTTTTTAAGTTTTAGTTGTAATTTGATGTTTCAAATAAATGCATACCATTAATTTAAAATAAGTACACAATAATGATTGATTTGAAATTATTTTTTCTAATATTATTTAAAATTATTTTTTCAAATTTAGTTCATCAATAAATATTTAATATACATTGTTAATATGATTTTAATGATCTATTTATATTAAATTATAATTAATAAGATTTATAAAAACAATATAAATGATCATTGTAGAATAAATATTTGATATACATTGTTAATATGATTTTAATGATCCATTTATACTATATTATAATTAATAAAATTTATAAATATAAATTATCCTCGTAAAAGGGTTAAATATAAGTTATAATATTAATATATTTAAATTTCATAATTTCTTTTTATATGGTATAAAATAAAGTTATCTCTCCATATTGTTATATCTTGTTGTTACATCTTATTGGTTTATATATTATTTTAAAATTATGATACTATATTATAATTTTTTTTTTAAGTAAAAAAGGTGGAGCCTATTATATTACTATAAGCAAAATACAGTAGCTGTTTGGGATGCTAGCTGTTTTGCTTAAATAGGAAACCAGGACAACTGATCATCCCTTGCCATGTGTTACCCCATTCACAAAATTAGCAAAATTGACAGTGCATCGTCCTGCCCGAAGGAAACCAGGCCTATCAGTCATGAGAATGTAACTGGATGTCATAAACTAGTTCTAAGGAAACTGAAAACTAACTGGCCTAAAGCCTAGCTTATAGCAAAAAAAGCAAATTCCAGTTCTGAGCATCAATTGACCTTTGAGCTTGCGCACTTGTCCTCGTCCTCGGGCTGCTGCCATCCTGTTGGGAATGAATAGGCTCGCACGCAAGTTGGGCATTGTCTCTTTGGAAGGGTTTTGGAGTGAGCCGCGAAGAGCATGTCGAGTCTCTGGTCAATTCGCGCGAAGCGAAAGATCTGGTCATCCAGCAGGATCCTCACCTCAAAAATGAGATTGAGGCACCCCAAGTCTGCTAAGAATGGCTGCTCCTAGCTGTGGCTATCAATTGACTCCGTGGGGGTGGTTCTAGATGATTCCTGATGTATGTGCACCTATTGATTATGTGCCTGCCACGTCGCCTCCCTGGGTGGTTCAGGAGGAATCTCCTCTTCGATGTAGTAGGTGGGGAAAGGCTCTTCGAAGCGAGTGGCATTAGGATCGGCCAAAATGCGTGTAGGCGGAGGCTTACTGTCTGGACCAAAATCCAAAGGTGGGTTCCAGTTATCCGGCACTGTAAACAGCGTATGCTCGGGGACACTCTCCAAGCCTTCCTCCGGAATAACTTCTTCCACATACGCCATTGGAGGCATTCGTGGCGTCTTGTTCCTTCGTCGGGCTGCCATTGCTATGGCTTTCTTAAAGTTATTTTTCTGCTGTCGTCGTGATTCCGCAGTGTACCATGCCGCTCCCCTTCGTGGCTTCCCTCGCGCTCTAGGCATGGTGGGGGTCTGGTGGAGTGCTAGAGTGCTTCCCCGAAAGGTCGTTCGGCTCCAAAACACTAGCGAGGTCACAGGATACTGCCCCTGTTCTAATGGATTGGCAAAGAAGCGGCGACGATTCTGCTGTTCCAGTGGAGTGAAGGCTGCCAAGAGCGACTGGCGCTTTTCTTTGTCGACCTGGGCAATGAGAACTAGTGCTAGCATGACTGCCATGGCCATTAAGGCCTGCTGGTTAGTGCGCTGCTGGTTGGTACTCCTCCCTCGCGCGAGGGGCCTCGTCGTTTGAATGCTCCTGCTAATATTCATGGCAAGTTAAAGTCAGAGGGGACGCTAGCTGGTAGATGCATTAATGCCGCGTCCCGGCTGGCTCCCGCGTGGCAAAAATGTGCAACGTGTCACCCCATCCGAGGATGATACTATATTATAATTAATAAAATTTGTAAAAAAAATATAAATTATCCTTGTAAAAAGGTTAAATATAGCTTATAATATTAATATATTTAAATTTCATAATCTCTTTGTATATGGTATAAAACAAAGTTATCTCTCCCTATTGTTATATCTTGTTGTTACATCTTATTTTTCAAAATTATGACATAGGTGTGTTTCACATTATATTTTTTTTTATTAAAATTGTATCTTATTGGTTTATATATTATTTCAAAATTATGACATAGGTGTGTTTCATATTTTATTTTTTTATTAAAATTGTATTTATGATTTTATATAGTTTTATATAAAATTTTTATTTCAAATTAAAAATAAAAGTCAAATAATTAGATATAGATTGATTTTCATCGGTAAGGTTGTTAAGACCATCCTTTTAAAGAATTTCAAATTTTTTACTCTTTTAATCCATAGAAAAATTTGGTGATGTTGTTGGCGCGACATTTCGATTTGGGGGTTAAATTTAATGTTTTTGTTGGAAACATTATGAAGATTTAAGGAAATGTTTGAAAAAGTGATAAATTTTATCTCGAAAAAATGGGTGCTACTGTTAGCATCACTTTTCGATTTAGAGGTTGATTTTGGTGTTTTCTAATCCAAAAATATGGATTTTTAGAGCCAAAGTTCTCATTTTGAGGTCACAGTTCTCGTTAAGATGATAAATATGTTGACTATGGAAAAATAACTTTCAGATGTAGATTGTGTTAACTAATACAAAAATTCTAGGAAACATTTCTATCTTCTCCTACCTCCTCTTAGCCTAATGGGAATAGAAGAAATTTTAGATGATGAAGAACGACAAATAAAAAATTTCTTGAACCATCTAACAAATCACATCCAAAACATCCATGGGAAACAACATAGGAAAAAATGGAGCATTCAATACTAGAGATACTTATTCACATTCTCCTTGATGGACGCGGTAGAAGGACTTAGCCTTTGGCAATATCAAAGTATTTTGGGGTCTAAAGAACTTCCATGAATTGAGAAATTTAGATATAAATAAGGACAATATGTTGGGTGGATTGATGTTAGAAAGAACAAAATAAAAATAAATACACATAAGGATCTTTTCTCTCTCTTTTTCTTTAAAATTGTGTATTTTTTAAAAGTCAAAATGTATTTTATTTTTTGTTTGTTAGTTGGAAATGTGTCCGTAACCTACGGGGTCAACATTTTTAAGCATTGGTTAAGAAACCACAACCGAGGGGCATCTAAGCCATCAAAATCACCCAGGATCACATCTGGCCTGGGGCTCACCAACCCTTAACATGGATGGATTTTTGGTTGTCTCCTCGTGACTAAACTCACCGTAAGATATTGAACTTGGGTCATCAAGTAAACAAAACCCACACCTTAACCGATTGAGCTAGCGAGAATTGACTTAAAATTTATTTTATCGAAAAAAAAACAAAATAATTTATTTTTTCTTTAAAATTATATATATATATATAATTTAAAATGTATTTTATAGAAAAAAAATCAATATTTTTTTAAAAATAACATGTTTGCTCTTATTGCTTTTGGCCTTTTCGCAAAATTTCTCCCTTTTCTTTCATTTTTATTTATTTATTCTTCCTTTAATGATTTTGTTTACAACAAAATGGGTATTTTAGGCCATGGTTTAAATAATATTCTAATTTTAATCTTGAAAAAAGAGAGGGGTGATATCGATTGAACCTATTTTGAATTCGGGTGTTGATTTTAAGATTTTGGTTGTAAGGGCATCAATTTTCGAGGCCACTCATCTCAAAGAAGTTACATTTTTGACCCTGAAAAAATGTGGGTGCTATTTATTTAAAAAGGATCCAGAGAAATGTAAGGACAAATCTGAATTCGTAGAAGCAACTCAGGAAGCCCAGAATGGCCTCAACAGATGTAGAAAGGGAAAAAATTCAAGGTCCTCAAAAATTAGTTAAATTGGCATCATCGTGCAGAGCACGTCACAAGGTTTTCAATGGCGTAAATGGATCGTCAAACAGAGTTACGTATCAAAAGATATTCACGGTCAAAGTTTTGGTCAACCTAGTCGAGTCAGGAGGGATGAGTTAGCATCCGTACTACTGACATCAACATTAGTATGGATGATGTCAGTATCCATACAACGTATGTGGAACATGTAGAGGGCGGCACGTGTCATGTTGATGTCAACATGGTGATGTGGTAGTACCAGAGGCTGCCATGTGTCACTCATTTTCGACATTTTCGGGTCAACATGTGGACCAATGAGGAAGTGCCACATGGCAGTCTGTACAACCACACGACAGACCGTATGAAACGTGGCAGGTTGATGTGGCAGTCTCACATGACATGTGACGTGGAAAGGTGATTTTGCAGGTGGATGGTGTGGGCCAATGGTTGGCTGCCACATGGCCAAGTCATGGGATGCCATGTGGCAGTGGGAAAATGCCCAATGAGGGCCCGAAACTAGATTTTCAAAAAAAAAAAAGGCCTGCCATATCTGGTGGCCAAACTCCCAATTTTGAAAAATCTAAACAAACAACTCCAAACTTGGTGGTGGTTTCAAACTCATATATATTTTTATAACTATAAACCCAAAAGGGGAGGCCTGAGGGCTTGACCTTAAGACCTCCCCCTATCCAAATTCCTTACAATAGCCTCCGCCAAATGTTAGGACAACGAGCTCCATTGGTCAATCTACCCAACATTTAATTTAAAAGTTGAAGTCTACCCATGGACAAAAGAGGGCACTTGATGGTGCAACATGGCATGATTTTCGAGACAAAGTGTAGGGAATTAATTGCAGGTTGTAGGAACGAAAACCAAGACAAGATTTATCAAGGGCTTGGGAGTGCCAGAGTCCTATTGAGGCATGAAGACAATCATTTTTGGGTAATTTGATGCCACAAATTCAATGGTGTTGTTTGTTTTCTGATCTTAACAAAGCTTCTGCAACTTAATTCCAGAATGAGGTATACTTATGTATTTTTCCAAATTCTTTTGCTGAGTTAATAAAAAGGCCTACCCATTTGAGAGCAAGACTCGAAGACGTATTCCACCAGGGACAAACTTTGTTATAATGTATTTGTGTTCATATTTGATACTTATGTCTCTTCATTATTGAGATTTTCCTTCTTTATGGTGCACTTTAATTTATGCTCATTTAATACAATTCTTTATAAGTCACTTCGATGAAAAGATCCTAGATCATGTTGGTATCAGAGCAATCATATTGGAATTGAATTGTTGAGTGTGAATGCTTACTAGGGCCAAGCATAAACAGGGTGAAGGAACTCTTTATACTTTCAATCCCGAAGTTGGCCATGCATCTAAAAGGAAGAAAATGGTAGAAGAGGGAAAGCGTGATTAACAGGAAAAAAAATTCCATATGGTCTTTTATCGCATGTCAGAAATGGTCAAGCGAATGTATGGAGAGTACGAGAAGAGGATGAAGAATAAAAGGAAGAAAAAGGAAGCACAAGATGATGATAATGCTTCAGTAAATCAAGGGGCTAGAGGAGACCCTCCTGAGCCTCCATCTTCACCATCAAGTTCTAACTCTTCTTCCTCTGAGCATTCTCATCATTCTCATCATTCTAGCCATAAAACTTCTTTTAAGAAACCATTATTAAATCTCGATCTAAAATTTTATTTACCTATGTTTAATGGAGATGCTAATCCATAAAATCTAGATAATTGGATCCGACAGGTTGAATTATATTGTTGTGTTCAACAAATTGATGTAGAGGAAGTTAAAGTGCAACTGGATTCTCTCTGGTTGGAAGGCACCGCTCTCGTATGGTGGGAGAACAAACTTCAGGACATAAGTAAGTGTGGTAATCTTATTTCCTCATGGTCGAAATTTAAATCAACAATACAAAACCAATTTTGTCCATTGGGTTATTTACATAAAGCAATGATGGAATGGAAAACTTTAAGACAAAGAAAAGGTCAAATTGTACAAAGTTTTACGGAAGAATTTAGGAAGAAAGATCTTGCATTAAACAATCCTTTATATTCTTATGAAACTTTAAAGAAGTATATTGGCGCACTTCATAGTTATATTCGTCATAATTTTCTATTGTTTAACCCCACCAGTATTGAAAACGTTTTTGTGCAAGACACTCACCTTGAGAATAGGGGAAAGTATGTTCAAGAAGATCACACAAAGAAACCTTCCAATCTCCCACATAAGCAGTTGAAGAAGTTTAAAAGGAAGGACAAGAAGACCGCCACTGTGAAGGGAGAAGAAGGAAAACCATATTGCACTCATTGTAAGAAAAGTGGTCATGATGATGAACACTGTTGGAAACTACATCCAGAGAAGAGACCGAAACAGTTCGATGAAAAGGGGAAGACAAAGACCATTTCTATAGTACAACAAAATCTTGGTTTCGATTCAGGAGACAAAGGAAATATCACAATGGTTGGAGTACAAGGTAAATATTCCTTGCATCCTATTTCAAATTCCAATAATGAATTTCATGATGATGAAAGAAACATGAATGAATTATTTCATATAAGAGTTGTATATGAACACACTAATATAGATACATTGTTTGATATGGGTTCCCAAGTAAACTTGGTATTTTAAGCACTTGTCAAAAAGATGGGTCTTGAAACTAAACCACATCCGAAGGATTATCCTTTTGGTTGGGTATGTGATAAAGCAAAACTTAATTTCATCAAGGAAATATCACAATGGTTGGAGTACAAGGTAAATATTCCTTGCATCCTATTTCAAATTCCAATAATGAATTTCATGATGATGAAAGAAACATGAATGAATTATTTCATATAAGAGTTGTATATGAACACACTAATATAGATACATTGTTTGATATGGGTTCCCAAGTAAACTTGGTATTTTAAGCACTTGTCAAAAAGATGGGTCTTGAAACTAAACCACATCCAAAGGATTATCCTTTTGGTTGGGTATGTGATAAAGCAAAACTTAATTTCATCAAGAAATGTAGGGTCATATTTTCTATTTCTTCAAATTTGATTGATGAAGTGGATTTGGATGTTGTATCAGTTGATATATGTGGCATAGTTATGGGGAGTCCTTATCTTTATGATAGAAAAAAAGTCTTCTTTCGTCATGAGAAAAAATATGGTGTAAAATAAAGTTATCTCCCTATATTGTTATATCTTGTTACATCTTATTGGTTTGTATTTTATATATTATTTAAAAATTATGACATAGGTGTGTTTCACATTATATATTTTTATTGAAATTGTATTTATGATTTTATATAGTTTTATATAAAAAAATTATTCAAATTAAAAAAAAGGGTTAAATAATTAGATATAGATTGATTTTTATGGGTAAGGTTGTTAAGACCATTCTTTTAAAGAATTTCAAATTTTTACTCTTTTACTTCATATAACTTATAATATTAATATATTTAAATTTCATAATCTTTTTGTATATGGTGTAAAATAAAGTTATCTCTCTATATTGTTATATCTGGTTGTTACATCTTATTGGCTTATATATTATTTCAAAATTATAACATAGGTGTGTTTCACATTATATTTTTTTTTATTGAAATTGTAGTTATGATTTTATATAGTTTTATATAAAAGTTTTATTTCAAATTAAAAACAAGAGTTAAATAATTAGATATAGATTGATTTTTATCGGTAAGGTTGTTAAGACCATTCTTTTAAAGAATTTCAAATTTTTACTCTTTTACTTCACAAAATAAATTGGTGATGTTGTTGGTGCGACATTTCGATTTGGGGGTTAATTTGATGTTTTTGTTGGAAACATTACAAAGATTTAAGGAAATTGTTGAAAAAAGGTTATAAATTTTATCTCGAAAAAATGGGTGCTATTATTAGCATCACTTTTCGATTGAAAGGTTGATTTTGGTGTTTTTTAATCTAAAAATATGGATTTTTAGAACCAAAGTTCTCATTTTGAGGTCACAGTTCTCGTTAAGATGATAACTATGTTGACTATGGAAAAATAAATCTCAGATGTAGATTGTGTTAGCTAATACGAAACTTCTAGGAAGCATTTATATCTTCTCTTACCTCCTCTTAGCCTAATGGGAATAGAAGAAATTTTAGACGATGAAGAACAACAAAGAAAACAAATTCTTGAACCATCTAACAAGCCATATTCAAAACATCCATGGGAAACAACATAGGAAAAAATGGAGCATCCAATACTAGAGATATTTATTCACATTCTCCTTGATGGACAAGGTAGAAGGACTTAGCCTTGGCAATATCAAAGTATTTTGGGGGTCTAAAGCACTTCCATGAATTGAGAAATTTAGATATAAATAAGGACAATATTGTTGGGTGGATTGATGTTAGAAAGAACAAAATAAAAATAAATACACATAAGGATCTTTTCTCTCTCTTTTTCTTTAAAATTGTGTATTTTTTAAAAGTTAAAATGTATTTTATTTTTTGTTTGTTTGTTGGAAATGTGTCCGTAACCTGCGGGGTTAACATTTTTAAGCATTGGTTAAGAAACCACAACCGAGGGGCATCTAAACCGTCAAAATCACCCGGGATCGCATCCGGCCTGGGGCTCACCAACCCTTAACATGGATGGATTTTTGGTTGTCTCCTCGTGACTAAAATCACTGTAAGATATTGAACTTGGGTCATCAAGTAAACAAAACCCACACCTTAACCGATTGAGCTAGCAAGAATTGACTTAAAATTTATTTTATAAAAAAAAAATAATAATTTATTTTTTCTTTAAAATTCTCTCTCTCTCTCTCTCTCTCTCTCTCTCTCTCTCTCTCTATATATATATATATATAATTTAAAATGTATTTTATAGAAAAAATCAATAATTTTTTTTAAATAACATGTTTGCTCTTATTGCTTTTGGCCTTTTCGCAAAATTTCTCCCTTTTCTTTCATTTTTATTTATTTATTCTTCTTTTAATGATTTTGTTTACAACAAAATGGGTATTTTAGGCCATCGTTTAAATAATATTGTAATTTCAATCTTGAAAAAAGAGAGGGGTGATATCGATTGAACCTATTTTGAATTCGGGTGTTGATTTTAAGATTTTGGTTGTAAGGGCATCGGTTGTCGAGGCCACTCGTCTCAAAGAAGTTACATTTTTTACCCTGAAAAAAGGCGGGTGATATTTATTTAAAAAGGATCCAGAGAAATCCAAGGACAACTCTGAATTAGCAGAAGCAACTCAAGAAGCCCAGAATGGCCTCAACAGACACAGAAAGGGAAAAAATTCAAAGTCCTCAAAACTCAGTTAATTTGGCATCATCACAAAGAGCGTGTCACAAGGTTTCCAATGATGTAAATGGATTGTCAAACATAGTTACGTATCAAAATATATTCACGGTCAAAGTTTTGGTCAACCTAGTCGAGTAAGGAGGGATGAGTCAGCATCCGTACTACTGACATCAACATTAGTATATATGATGTTAGTATCTGTACAACGTACATGGAACATGTAGAGGTTGACACGTGTCATGCTGATGTCAACATGGTGATGTGGCAGCACCAGAGGTTGTCATGTGTCACTCATTTTTGACATTTTCAGGTCAACATGTGGAACAATGAGGAAGTGCCACGTGGAAGTCTATACAACCATGTGGCAGATCATATGAAACGTGGCAGGTTGATGTGGCAGGATCACATGGCAGGTGACGTGGAAAGGTGATTGTGCAGGTGGATGGCGTGGGCCAATGGTTTACCTGCCACATGGCCAAGTCATGGGATGCCATGTGGCAGTGGGAAAATGACCAATGAGGGCCCGAAACTAGATTTTCAAAAAAAAAAAAAGGCCCACCATATCTGGTGGCCAAACTCCCGATTCTGAAAAATCTAAACAAACAACTCCAAACTTGGCGGTGGTTCCAAACTCATATATATTTTTATAACTATAAGCCCAAAAGGGGAGGCCGAAGGGCTCGACCTCGAGAGCTCCCCCTATCCAAATGCCTTACAATAGCCTCCACCAACTGTTAGGACAAAGAGCTCCATTGGTCAATCTACCCAACATTTAATTTAAAAGTTGAAGTTTACCCATGGATGGAAGAGGGCGCTCGATGGTGAGACATGGCATGATTTTCGAGACAAAGTGCAAGGAATTAATTGTAGGTTGCAGGAACAGAAACCAAGACAAGATTTATCGAGGGCTTGGGAGTGCCAGAGTCCTATTGAGGTGTGAAGACAATCATTTTTGGGTAATTCGATGCCACAAATTCAATGGTGTTGTTTGTTTTTTGATCTTAACAAATCTTTTGCAACTTAATTCCAGAATGAGGTATACTTATGTATTTTTCCAAATTCTTTTGTTGAGTTAATAAAAAGGCCTACCCATTTGAGAGTAGGACTCGAAGACGTATTCCACCAGGGAAAAACTTCATTATAATGTTTTTGTGTTCATATTTGATACTTATGTCTCTTCAATATTGAGATTTTCCTTCTTTATGGTGCACTTTAATTTATGCTCATTTAATACAATTCTTTATAAGTCACTTCGATGAAAAGATCCTAGATCATGTTGGTATCAGAGCAATCATATTTGACTTGAATTGTTGAGTGTGAATGCTTACTAGGGCCAAGCATAAACAGGGTGAAGGAAATCTTTATGCTTTCAATCTCGAAGTTGGCCATGCATCTAAAAGGAAGAAAATGGCAGAAGAGGAAAAGCGTGATTAATAGGAAAAAAACTTCCATATGGTCTTTTATCGCATGTCAGAAATGGTCGAGCAAATGTATGGAGAGTATGAGAAGAGGATGAAGAATAAAGGGAAGAAAAAGGAAACACAAGATGATGATAATGCTTCATTAAATCAAGGGGCTAGAGGAGACCCTCCCGAGCCTCCATCTTCACCATCAAGTTCTAACTCTTCTTCCTCTGAGCATTCTCATCATTCTCATCATTCTAGCCATAAAGCTTCTTTTAAGAAACCATTATTAAATCTCGATCTAAAATTTTCTTTACTTATGTTTAATGGAGATGCTAATCCAGAAAATCTAGATAATTGGATCCGACAGGTTGAAGTATATTGTTGTGTTCAACAAATTGATGCAGAGGAAGTTAAAGTGCAACTGGATTCTCTCCGGTTGGAAGGCACCGCTCTCGTATGGTGGGAGAACAAACTTCAGGACATAAGCAAGTGTGGTAATCTTATTTCCTCATGGTCGGAATTTAAATCAATGATACAGAAGAAATTTTATCCATTGGGTTATTTACATAAAGCAATGATGGAATGGAAAACTTTAAGACAAAGTAAAGGTCAAATTGTACAAAGTTTCATGGAAGAATTTAGGAAGAAATCTCTTGCATTAAACATTCCTTTGGATTCTTATGAAACTTTAATGAAGTATATTGGCGCACTTCATAGTTATATTCATCATAATTTGCTATTGTTTAACCCCACCAGTCTTGAAAAAGTTTTTGTACAAGACACTCACCTTGAGAATAGGGAAAAGTATGTTCAAGAAGATCACACAAAGAAACCTTCCAATCTCCCACATAAGCAGTTTAAGAAGTTTAAAAGGAAGGACAAGAAGATCACCACTGTAAAGAGAGAAGAAGGAAAACCATATTGCACTCATTGTAATAAAAGTGGTCACGATGATGAACATTGTTGGAAACTACATCCAGAGAAGAGACCGAAACAGTTCGATGAAAAGGGGAAGACAAAGACTGTTTCTACAGTACAACAAGATCTTGGTTCCGATTCAGGAGACAAAGGAAATATCACAACGGTTGGAGTACAAGGTAAATATTCCTTGCATCCTATTTCAAATTCCAATAAAGAATTTCATGATGATGAAAGAAACATGAATGAATTATTTCATATAAGAGTTGTATATAAACACACTAATATAGATACATTGTTTGATATGGGTTCCCAAGTAAACTTGGTATTTTAAGCACTTTTCAAAAAGATGGGTCTTGAAACTAAACCACATCCAAAGGCTTATCCTTTTGGTTGGGTATGTGATAAAGAAAAACTTAATTTCACCAATAAATGTAGGGTCATATTTTCTATTGCTTCAAATTTGATTGATGAAGTGGATTTGGATGTCGTATCACTTGATATATGTGGCATAGTTATGGGGAGTCCTTATCTTTATGATAGAAAATAAGTCTTCTTTCATCATGAGAAAAAATATCACCTTACTAAGGGGGGAGTGGAATCTATTGTTAGATCCCACAACATGAGGGTAAATAAAACACTAGTTAGTGCAGGACAAATGAAGAGAATCATAAACACAAATAAGAGATATGTACTCATGGTTGTAAGGAAGAAATATGTTGGAACGCCTGAAACTTTCCAAGGATGTGATCCTTCCCATAAGAAAGAATTAATTGATATTGTTTCTAAGTATGATGATATTTTATAGGAACCATATGGATTACCTCCTAAGAGGGAAATCCAATATGAAATACATCTTCAACATGATTCTCCTCTTCCTAATGTGGGCATGTATAGGATATCAGTTAGAGAGACAACATAGATCAAGAAGTCGGTACAAGGATTATTGGATCAAGGGGTCATTAGGCCCAACTCATCTCCCTATGGTTCTCCGATCGTGATGGTGCCAAAGAAAGATGGCACATGGAGAATGTGTGTTGATTACCGGGCCTTAAATAGAATCGTGGTGAAAAATCGATACCCTCTTCCTCGTATATATGATTTACTTGATCAGTTAAATAATGTTGTTTATTTCAGTAAGTTGGATTTGCACAGTGGATACCATCATATCAGGGTTGCAAAACATGATACATGGAAGAATGCCTTTAAAACCAAGAAAGGATTGTTTGAGTGGTTAGTTATGTCATTTGAGATTTGTAATGCTCTAACAACCTTCATGCGTGTGATGAATGATGTATTGAGGCCATTTCTAGATGATTTTGTGATTGTATATTTAGACGAAATTCTTATATTTAGCAGGACTTGGGATGAATATGTAAGGAATGTAAAACAAGTATTGGATACTTTGCAAAGGGAAAATTTGTATGTAAAATTGTCCAAATGTGAATTTGGTAAGACTACACTTGTGTACTTAGGTCATATTGTAGGAGGAGGACAATTGAAAATTGATCCTTCCAAGATTGATGTAATTGTAAATTGGCCCGAGCCCAAAAGTGTAACTGAAATACAAAGATTTTTAGGTGTAGTCCAATATTGGAGGAGATTCATTTCAAAATTCTCCTTTATAGCAGCTCCTTTGCATGCCTTAACTAGTGTGAAGAATACTTTTCAGTGGGGAGGAAAGTAACAAAAATATTTTGACACTTTGAAGGAAAATATAAATACCACACCAGTATTAGCACTGTCGAATATTCAACATCCCTTCGAGATCGAGAGAGATGCCAACAAATACACCATGGGTGCAGTATTTATGCAATATTGCAAGCCTATCTGTTACCACTCTGAAACTTTTAACCAAGTTGTTGTTAACTATACTACATATCATAAAGATTTATATTCATTAGTTCAAAGTGAAAATAAATGGAAGAACTACCTATTAGGGAAGGAAACAATCATACATACATATCATCAACCCTTATAGTATCTCCAAGCATAGACCAAACTGCAACAATCTCGACATTATAAATGGATGGGTTTCCTACAACAATTTCATTTGGTAATCAAGTACAAAAAGGGTACAAGTAACAAGGTAGATGATATGCTTTCTAGACATCCTATTGTTGCTTCTATTATTTTGAAGAATGATTCTTTATCTCATGATAGCTATGTGGAACAATATGCCATTGATGAAGATTTTAAAGAAGTATATTAGAAGATAACCCATGGTGCACAGGTAGAGAACTATTGTCTACAGGGAAAACTACTCTACCATCTTGTAAAACTATGTATTCCTACAAGTGAACGAGTCCATGTAATACGAGAATCTCACACTTATATTGTGTCTAGGAATTTTTGGGGTAGGAAAAACTATGGCTCATATGAAAAGGTTTTTTTACTGGCCCCATATGAAAGTAATTATAACTAAATATGTAAAGGGGTGTGTGATGTGTTCTACTTGTAAGCCCACTAATAGAAAACTTGGGCTATACTCACCACTTTCTGTTCCATCCCATCCATGGGAAAGTATCTCCATGGATTTTGTAGGGGGTTTACCAATGTCGAAAAGGGGTCATGACTATGTGTATGTTGTAGTGGATAGGTTCAACAAGATGTGTATCTTAATACCATGTAAAAAGAAGATCATTGCTGAGAAAATTGCTAATCTCTTCTTTTAGTATGTTTGGGTTCACTTTGGGTTAACCACATCCATTATCTCGGATCGAGATACTCGATTCCTTGGGGATTTTTGGACCAGCTTGTGGAGAATGATGGACACCAAGTTGAAGAGGAGCACTGATTTCCATCCACAGATCGACAGACAAACAAAGGTTGTTAACCGAACAATGGTACTTTTTCTTTGAGGCTACTGCAACAAGCATCCCAAGTTATGGGATGAACAAATACCCTATGTACAACATGCTTACAACCGAGCCTTACATTCCTCCACTTAGTGTTTGAATTTTGAGACATGTTTTGGGTATTTGCCTAAGGTTCTTTTGGACTTGATGTATGGGAGAGATGCTGATTCAAATGAAGAAATAAATGAAGACAGATCCCGCAAGTTCATCCAGAGGATCCAACATGTACATCAAGCAGACAGGGAATAGTTGGAGAAAATTCAATCACAATATAAAGCTGGGAATGACAAACACAAGGTTGATAATCAATTCTAGGTTGGAGACCAGGTATGGCTTCACATCACCAAGGAAAGATTGAAGGGTGAAGGAAAGAAACTTAAGCCCATCCGTTATGGAACCTTCACTATTTTGGAGAAAATTGGTACCAATTATTTTCGTCTAGGTCTTCCACCTTATATGCAGATCTATTCAGTTGTAAATGTGGAGAACTTGAAACTTTTTGAGCCTCCCATGATCATGGATTAGGGTGAGGAAGTTTCAATACATTCAGTTGATGAGTTTTCTCCTGAGTACTTGGATGAGTTAAAGAAACATATCATCCTAGAAAGAAGGATGAGGAATTCACGCAGGGGTGATGCTTATTATTTCGAGTAGGCTTAAAGGGCACACATCCAAGCAAAGAAAAGTGGATTGAGAAGGAAAAGGTGAGGGAACTCTTCCCTCACTTATATATTGATTGATGAAAGATTTTGGTGGTCCAAAAATCTCTCAGTGGGAAGGCGTGATCCAAAAAATATCTAGAGAAGTCTAAGGATAGCTCACAATTCATAGAAGCAACTCAGGAAGCTCAGAATGGCCTCAACAGATAGAGAAAGGGAAAAAATTCAAAGTCCTAAAAAATAATTGAAATTGACATCATCACGAAGAGTGAATCACAATATTTACAACAACATAAACAAATCGTCAAACAGAGTTAAGGATCAAAATATAATCACCGTCAAGGTTTTGGTCAACCTAGTCCAGTCAGTAGGGATGAGTCAGCATCCGTACTACCAACGTCAACATCAATACAGATGAGCTCAACATCCTTATAGTGTACGCAGAACATGTAGAGGGTGACACATGTCATGCTGACATCAACATGATGTCATCATGGTGACATGGCAGCACCAGAGGCTTCCATGTGTCACTCATTTTCAACATTTTTGGGTCAACATGTTTACCAATGAGGAAGTGCCACGTGGTAGTCCATATAGCCACGTGGTAGACTATACGAGACGTGGTAGGATTATGTGGAAAGGTGACTATGAAGGTGTGTAACGTACCTCCTCGTTACGACAACAACTCCTTAATAGGTGCAAGTTTTTTTTTGTTTTTTGTTTTTCTTTTGTTTAAGGTGTGTGCGCGCATGTAAAAAGGAACCGACACACTTGGCTCTACGTCGCCACCCGACAACCATCAAGATGCAACCACGATGTTCATCACAAAGAAGACTGAAGGCACACAACGAGTAACTGCAAGCAATAAACGACCAAAGACACAAGGCGCATGACGCAAGCATTTAATGACACACTGGGTTAGGCACAGTACGATCACAGAGGGAAGAATCCATAGTAGTAGATCTTACTATTTCTGCACAGGAAAGCAGGGCATTTAATCTTGGTTCTCTACTCCGGAGAGAGAGAATGTCAGATAGGCTCCTGGCCGACTGCTCAGGCAGAAACTAGTAATCTCTGTCAGGTGTGTCGCAAGAGTGGAAACCCTGCCTTTAAAGGGCCCGAGACTCTTGATACGACACTGGATTCTTTACACAAAAATTAATCACACACACAGACTTAATACAGAGCGACTAGCTTTATCAATCGAAGAGTCTGATATCATACAACTGAGAGTTAGGACAATTCCAATTATAGTACTAACCCTGAAATTCACCTGACCCTAGACGTCAGTAGAGAAATAAACAACGATTTTATTAACCCTAGATTTAACAGCCCAGCCCTAAGCCAATCAAATAAAAGCATTGCAGATAAACAACAAGGAGCTTGCAATCATAAGTTATCAAGGCTAGCATAGCAATCTTCCTATTGMAAGAACCTTACATTTTATAAGACATYAATCACATGGAATTACAAGAACATTCCCTAKACATAACCATCTCATCACTAATTGTAGTACAATAACATTTCAACTAMATACAAGGATTTTACAYTTCMTTTGTTATGAATATCAATGACACTATGCTAACATTACCATAACCTAACCCTATCGTCACTTTTACAATCCCAAAAACATTCAATTAAAAATAAGGAGTTTATATTTTATATATTGACAACTAAATAAGGACCAACTCTTTATCCCTATGTTATCTATAACAACTACCCTAATCAATACCACAACGATAACCAAATACTCAATAACATTATTATGAACAAATATAATAACCTAAGCATCACTCTACCTTAACAACCAAATGATAAGGTCTTGGTTCTAGAGCTACCCTACTTACTAGCAGTAACATTGCCCTTCAATGACATTTAAAATTTCATAACGACAAACTTACACCACTGGCCACATAACATTATTCGGTGGCTAACAACTGGCAACACCCAATGGAAAAAATTCAGGAACGAATTTAACTTAGGCAGCGATCAAGGGAAAATATCAGAACATCAGTTAACTCGGAGGCCATCAATTGGCAACTACCGATATGGCCCAATCGCCTGAAGAAGATACCTCAACACGCAGAAATCAAGCAAAACGCAGAAGGGAAAAATACCAAATATACGAGTAATAAAACTCATTACCCAGAAATCACCGTCATGCATGAGTAGCCTTGAAATTGACTTATTTTAACTAAGATCTAAATGGGTGTAACAATTAGACTTAAACATGCGTAAAGGACAATTAATTTCCAATCTAAATCTACTTCGTTTCACATAATTACTGGAAACTTATTGAACGTGAGTTGTAATACTTTGG
>JASDQU010739542.1:101885-150613 GCA_032191745.1 Picea mariana | reverse complement strand
AAAAAAATAGGGTTTTAAAAGAAGAAAGGAGAAACAAGGAAAATTCTATAACTAGACCATATAATAGAATAAGCTTTGCAATTTCAACATATGGCCAACATATACAATTGAAAACCATCTAATCACTAAATATTGTCTAACCTTCAATAGCTAATTAAGAAATTATATAACTATGTGATTTATGAAGCATTACTTTGGAGATTATAAAAGAAAAATACACCCTTCAAAACAATGATGCATCATATATATAATTAAAACTTCTAGACCAAACCCCTTATTTGTGCTAGTTTCACCTCCGAGTTATAGTGACATGAGTTGCTTCATTCTCAATAGTTTTTCCATCAGGACAAACCTGGACAAGACAACAAAATCCAAGATTATTCAATGGACATATTTAACCTCCGGGATATTCCTACTCAAGGTAATAGATCGCTACATTGGACAATCTAGAATATTAAATAAAATATGTATTTCAAAAAAATTATTCAACTGCAATTATTTACTATACGTTAAGATGCACTAAATTGAGAATGTCAGAACATACCTTGACAATGCTTACAAGCACCTTATCAACCTTTTTTTGGAGTAGCCCCTCATCATCCTAGATTCAAACATCAACTTACTCACTGAGAACAAACTACAAATGTGATAGTTATAGAACTAGAAATAACTCCTGAATGGGCTCCTCTTGGTTTCAAGAATAATTTATTGGAGCTGTCTAATCTTGCAACAAACCTCCCTCAATATGACAAAGCAGCAACAAAGTCAACATTAGATTTTCTATTGCTCCAGTGGATCAAGAGAGATTTGGTCCAAGATTAGCCAATTCCTAATTTATTCTCTACTAAACAGGGCCAACCACGTGAAGGTGGAAGATCTTATGGCCCCTCCCCCCCCTCACATCACTCTCAATTCCCCAATACCCAATCTAATTGATATATTTAGGGTAAAAACTGAAGTAGACAAAAATTTAATATTTTTTCTCACAATATGCTTACTACAGATCGGATCTAAACATAAGGGTAAAAACAAGATAATAGAAATATAACAAAAATTTTCAGATCACATCAAGAAGATAACCATTGATAGCAATTGAATATCAATTCATAATCTGAACATACTATGAAGATAGGTACTACTGTAAAATAATTCAATGATCTTCAATATGAAACTGAACAGTGAACATAATAAATAACAATAGTAAAAGAGAAAGGGTTAGAAACTTACCTGAGTGTGGAAACCCCCATAGATGTAATCAGTAGAGGGAGAAGTTTCAAGAACTTACCTAAGGGAAGACCTTACCAAGTGAGAGAGAGATGACCAGTAGGAAAAACAAATCACAACAGACCCCAAAAACAAGATGACCTCAATCAATCAAAGAACCCTCAGAGACCAACGTTGCCTTGTAACCATCCACTTTGGGTCACGTTGCTCTTAACAAATTAGGCAAACTATGGAGGGTCACAACAACCTTCCTTGAGGCATGCCACACAACACAGAGGTACAACAGAGGTCACACGAGGCAGAGGCAAGTTGACAGTTCCAAGGTTAGGTTTCGGCAGGGTCAAGGCAGCCACGACAAGGCTACCGAGGGGTAGCTACATGATGAAAACACCAAGGATATGCTGCGGCAGGGTCAAGGCTGTCGAGGGGTAGCTACAGGCTGACAGTGCTAAGGATAGGCTACGGAAGGGTCAAGGCAACCATGATAAGGCTGCCGAGGGGAAACTACAGGCTGACCGTGCCAAGGTTAGGCTACAGTAGGGTCAAGGAAGCCACGACAAGGTTGTTGAGGGGAAGCTACAAGATGACAACACCAAGGATAGGATACATCAGGGTCAAGGCTGCTGAGGGGAAGCTACAGGCTGACAGTGCCAAGGATAAGATATGATAGGGTCAAGGAAGCCACGGTAAGGCTGCCGAGGGGCAACTACATGATGATAGTGCTAAGGATAGGCTATGACAGGGTCAAGGAAGCCACGACAAGGTTGTCGAGGGGCAACTACAGGCTGACAACACCAAGGATAGGCTGTGGTAGGGTCAAGGGTATCGAGGGGTAGCTATAGGCTGACAACGCCAGGGATAGGATGTGACAAGATCAAGGAAGCCTCAACAAGGTGATTGAGGGGAAACTACAGGCTGACAGTGCTAAGGATAGGTTGTAGCAGGGTCAAGGAAACCATGACAAGGCTATCGAGGGGCAACTACAGGCTAACGGTGCCAAGGATAGGCTGCGACAGGGTCAAGGAAGCCATGGAAAGGATGCCGAGGGGCAGACACAGGATGACAACACCAAGGATAGGCTGCAACCAACACATAAGAGGGGGAACCTAGCCACAATAAGGGTGACCAAAATATACAAGTCAACAAGAGGGGCTTAACCAATCACAAGATAACAACATAAAGGGTCATCTCTCTGTCAAAAGGTCGAATCATAATGTGGGGGTGTCATCCTCATATAAAGGGGGTTTCCACACTTTGATATGGGATTTATACCTTCTAGTCTAATCCAAGGGTCAAATGGTCAAAGGAAAAACAAAATAACACTATATACTAGATAATATGCATTAAAAATATTCAAAAAATGTCACGAAAAAGTAAATTTATCAAGAATTCATTGAAAGGAAAAGAAAAAAAAAAGGTATGCAAGACCTTAATATTGACAGGCATATGTGAATTTTTTTATTATTATAAATGATCAGTATTATAATATTATACATCAGTACTAGGTTTTTTTCTTTTTTCTTTGCACGACTTGCTGCTATTTTCCTAAGTATTTCATCAATATCTGTGTCATCTTCTTTTACTGTGTGCTCTTCTATTGTTGATTGTCCTTGCATTCTTGCATGCATTGCATTCCTTTTCACGTACTCACGACATTGAGGCACCAGATGCTGGTCATCTCCTACAACGACAAAACATATTAAATTTATAGGGCAAGTTATTGAATACGATTGATTTAGTTCATTAATAAGAAAAAATACGATTGGAATGTAATAATTTACCTACCCTATTCTCCTCTTCTATTAGAGGATATCGATGTATGTTGTGCAGCTCTACCACTAAAGCCACAAAATTTATAAGTAGACAATCATAATTGAATTAGTAAAAAGAGAAAATAGAATCTCAAAATTCATAAGTACGAAATTATTAAGTTATATATGATTAATATACAACCATATTACCATCGGGGCTCTCATGTGCAACAACATCATGGGGTTGCACCAACCCAGTTATGTTAGGATCAGGTTGCACCTCACTTTCAAGAGGCTGCACCTCACTGTCAGGAGGCTGCACCTCACTTTCATGGGGCTGCACAGAAGCACCATCTTGTGTTTTCTCTGTACTATCAACAAACTGTTATGTAGTACTATTGATAGGCTCGGTAATATTGCTTCTCCCCTGCTATAAATAACAGAGCAACATATAAAATTATTGGATGATATCAAACGAGGATTTATTTTAAAGGTAATGAAACCGTGTTATTGTGGTTAGATTTTTATAATATACCATCTCATGCACACTACATCTTGGCGACTGTCCCAATCTTTTTCGGTGATCAATAACAGCTTGGTATCCATACTTGTAACCAAGCTGGAGGTCTTCCGTAGTGGCTTTGGTACCAAAATCATCCCCCTATATTGCATAAGAGTATTGATTTTTGTTATTGGTTGCCCCATGAATTACCAGAAACCTGGAAGGAGATATAACTAATAATATTGTTAAGATGTTTGATTACTTACAATTCGTGCCTGTAACTTCAAATAGCAGCCTTGGCCTAGTTTGTGTTGACCATGTTTCTCAACCCTTGCCTTGGTGGCTTTCGAAGTGTCAGGGAGCCTATGAAAAATTTCAAGTATGTTATATACCGCAATTGTATTTAAAAATAAAGAAAGCTAAAAGTATTGAATTCAAATTGTAATTTACCTTCCTAGACCAGGTGGATTTCTTCCTTCTTTTCTCAATATCTTCTCTTTGCGTCCTCAATGAACGCCTTCCATTCCTTCTCAGGAATAACGGGTGGATGCTCATACCTAGGGTTCTTTTGCAAGTTAACCCTATACATGTCATGTATATATTTTAAATATAGGCCCACCGCTTTGGAGACCTCTCTTTTGTCGAAGGTATCTACCCCAAACATATGTTCAAGGTAGTCCAAGATTTCATTTTTGAGGTGAATACTCTGAGAATTCTACCTCGTGCGTAACGTGGGACCAAAAATTTCCAACGACTGGGCATGAAAGTGTTTATAAAACAAGTTGTTTCCTACATACAAAAATAAACGATCATTAATTAGAAAATAATAATATATAAGATGATATATGATTCATATATACAACAACAAACGGTTAAAACAATTAAAAACACCTAGAATTTTTAATGTATTTGTTGGAACTCCTTTCTCATTCACCAAAAAAGTGCATGAAATTATTCCCGTGCTGGTAATGCGTGACGATCCAGGAAATGAACTGACAGTGTCATCACTTCCACTTCCACCAGCTCCTGCATGTGGCTCTGCCACCTCCAGTTGAAGGGGTATGACATGCTCACGGTCACCAGCTATAGGTGTGGACCCAGTGTGAGTATGACTGGGATCAATCGCAGGTGGAGTGCTGAATAGCCTAGCCGATATATGTTGGCTCGTGCTGGATGGATGTTGTGGTGTACTCTCTGCAACATGACTACTACCAACATCTATTGCAGGAGCCAACTGAATCAAAGAAAAAAAATCCTACATAAGAAAGAAAAAGTTTTTTTGATTAGAAAATGTAAAAGTTATAAACATGAAACATTCATAATTGAACTTATGACAAAAAACAAATCACTTTAAGATATGGTTATTACCTTATATTTTTGAAGGTATTCCTTCAACTGCTCTATCCTTTCTCTAGTTTCTTGATTTTGATCTTTACTTACAATCAAGCGAAGGATTTCTCTGTTCGTTTTTCTGATGATTTTGTTGATTGTTACCATTATGTCGGGGTCATCCAACAAGTCATCGTCGACCCAATCATCACAACCATGGACTGTGGACTACATATTTCAAGAAAGAAAAGGTATTTTCAATTATATAAACAAATAATAAATTTCACATTAAATGTAATTCGAAAATGTTAATCATATGCCTGTTTTGGGGGGGCTGAATATTTTCCATGATCATCCTGCCAAGAATTAGGTGTTAGAAATCCATAACAAATGAAATGACTCATGCAAACTCATAGAGTATGATGTGCATTATAGTGAAGTGCATTGCCTATAATTTACCTGTTTTGAGGGGTTGATTGGTTCTTTTCCATGATCAACCTACCAAGAATTAGGCATTAGAAATCTATAACAAATGAAATGACTCATGAAAACACTAAGAGTATGATGTGCATAATATTTAGGTGTTAGAAATCCATAAAAAATAAACACCATGAACAACGATAAATTTACAAACAATGGGAATACAAATTTACAAACTGCACCACATCACATCATGATAAGTAAACATAATAGATTTCAAATTATCGCCCCCATAATAGCAATGTCCATATGTATTCGAGTCAAGTTGTGTTCAATCAACAACTCCTCCCCTATAGTTATTGATTTTATTGCGCATACGAATACACGGTTTGGTTCCCGCCCCTCAAATATGCAATTGGGTTGCTTATTTGTTGTCCCAGGTTGTGTACTATTTATAAACCCTGCAATATTTCCCGATGCCTTTGGCCTTCTATCAATATACATAGACCCTCCTTTCTTTATATCGTTGTCTCTTAGTTGTATATAATTTTCAGCCACTCCGTATATCCGCATACCTCGCATATATTGGACAAGCTTCATCCAATCTCTATAATTGTAACAAGGCCTGACATACTCCATCAATTCAGTTATTCCGCCGTCAAAAACATTTATGCCATCCATGGAAAATATCCCCAAGCCATGTAATGATGATGGAGCAATGTGATATATCCTCTCGTCCAGACAAAAATTAGTGTTTACTTGAGGAAGGTCCTTGGGTACCCATCGTTTCACTAAATGTTTGTACCTCAAGGGCAGCTCAATGTCATCTATGCTCTTAGCATCATAAGAGTAGGACTCCCCTGTAGCAAGAAAAAATTCCATGCATCTATGGAATTTTCTTCTGATCTTCTCACCTCTAGTTACTCTCCGTCTACCTGAACTTTCCTTGCTCGACGAAGATAGATCTGACAAATACCTATTTGGTTGTACCTTTAGTCCATCGAATGAGCGAGCAGTTAAGAATAATGCTCCTTTCAATTCTAGTAATGATAATTGTGTAGGATACAAGGATGACAAAAGGAAAACAACAAATATGCATTCTTCTTAAGTGGTAGATTGATCAACTCGTATTATAAGGGCCAGATTGATCAACTCGTATTTGTGATGTAGAGCGAACAAGTGACATATCAAGTTGGTTCAACAAAAAGAAATGACTCCACACAAAAGAAGGCCATAATTAATAATAAGCCTCGATTATGGTCTTGTTACTCCTCACTGAGCTTGATTTGATTCTATGGGTTGTTGGAGTTGGGAGCTTGAGGCACATTTGGTCTATATCTTGTCCGTATATGTGTTTAAGGTAGGAACCCATATCGATATTGCATTTGAATTGGAGAATTCTTGGTTGCTTGTGCTTTTGCTTGGGTTACTATTGTGGTAAAATTGGGATTGTGTATCTCTTCCATACTCTGTGTTTCTTGTTGTGAAATTATTTAAAACTATCCTCGACCCTTTTCTAGGTTTTCCTCTTCCTTATTCTGGACACACCTTTGTTGTGATTTTGAGCTCCTTATATGGGAAATTCTAAAGCCCCATCTTGGCCATTACTTATGTTTACACCTAGCTCAGGTCCTAGCTTACTATGGTTTCCTCTAGGAATTACTTGAAGTTTACGAATTGACCCATGGGTTGCTTAACTATGGCTTGGTTTAAAGTTTCATTCTACCTATTGAATGCTCATCTCTTGTAAATGTTTGGTTCTAACTACATGTGTTAATTGCCCTACCTCAAATAATTGCTACTATTATGGATATGGTTGGGATATCATTCTCATGACCTCTTGGCCATGTGTTATGTTCATTGTTATATTTATTTTTAGACACTATCTATTTGGCATTGGCCCTATCTCTTACTACTTGGAAAACAATATTTTGGGTAGTTTGTGCATGTGATCTAACCTAGGAAACCATGTTTATTCTTATTTATACTTGTCGATTCCTCGCTATATTAATGCTCACTTTATTTTGATGTCATTTATGTAGGCCTAAACTTTATTTTCAAATGGGAATTATTAGTGTCAAACCCTTAACTCGACTAGTTTTTGTGAATATTGTTTGTTCTTGGGTTCGCTCATTGCATCACTATTTTGAGATGGTCATGTTTATGTGTTTTAGTTGGGCTTGTAGTCACAATTAACCTATGGGTAAGACTAGAAATGATAGGATAATAAAGGTATGATAGGCTATGATTAGGTGCCTAGAAAAATGGAAGGGGTGAAGAAAACAAGGAGAGTAGGTGTTACCCTAAGAATATCAAGATGATAATGGAGGATAATGATATGGGTAAGACTACCCATAAAGAACCATCAAATGGAAAAGTATTAGGATGGATTTCCCTACGAATAAGGATAATAATTCCAGCCTAAGGGATCTTGGATGAAAAAGACAAATAAGGGGTACATTCCATTGGTTAAGGAGGAGTGGAAGGAGGAAGTATCTATTGTAAAGGAAGAGGTTCCAACATGGGAAAAATACAAGGAAGAATGTCACTTGTTCATTGAGGGATTGTGTGAGGAGGAGGATGCATCAATGTAATATTGGTAACTAAATGGATACCACCCATTGTAGTCAAAGTGTGCTAGAAAGGGCTCATTATATAATTTTTTAGAGGCCATGCTAATACTACCTATGAAATGGGATGAAGTCTTGATGGGATCAAGAGGCACATCCTCCCACTATTGGGTTGGGGAAATACTCTAAATGTATCTAATTTAGACTCATATTTGGGTCAAGAAGGAAAAATGTTAAGTTGAGAACATACATTTTGTTTGATAGAAGTGTCTTGTTGATATGAAATATATTGTATTAGGGAAGTGCCATGTGGAGAGGTAGAATCTTGGATTTGGATTATATATGGTGAACCTCATTGGTAAGAGGAATGATTATTCTATTGGTAACTTGAAGGATTCTCTCTTCAAGTTATTGCATTTATGGCATGAGTTTATTGCATGTCCTACATGGGATAGTGGGTTGTATGTTATGGGTCTGTATGTTATCATTTTTAACTTCCCTCTCGAGGGATGAGTAAGTCCTGCAACTTGTATCTACCAACCAGGAACATCACAGTGCAATATCTCAACATTCAGGTGTCCTATGCTATGCATAAAAAAAATAAAACCCAATTCAAATCCGACCATTGGGAGTGCTCTACAATCGATTTATACTTCTGGAAGGAATTACATACCGATTTTTCCACCATTTTTGGTGATCCCCTAAGCATCTTTGTCTTCTAAGGGTATTCAAGTATCCTCTTTTGCTTACGTTGTGGTGTAGGGAATCCTTGCCTCCTTGCTGGGTTGGAATGTCCAAATCTCATAGAGAAAACCCACGACAACAGGGAGCCTTGTCCAAACCTCACAGAGAAAATCCGTGGCAACAGGGAGCCTTGTCCAAACCCGAACCAAGACTGAGAAAATCGATCGCAACCAAAACTCAAATGATGAAAAAATACCTCATAGGGATTCACTATCTCGTCCAAACCCAAACCTGTAAGAATATGGCCGTCTCCATGCGTGGGGGATCGAATATGGAATAATTTATGTTTTGGGTTTTGGTATCCAAGTCGCGCGCGCTCAAATTTGATTACACTAGCACAAGAATTGTATTATTGGAGTGTATATTTAACCTATTTTCGGAGATATTAATGAAGTTGTGCTAATTTGTGCTTATTTTGTCTTCATCCACCAAAAATATAATGCACACATTGTTATTAAAATGGTTCAAAAATTGGCATTAAAACTATTAGAACACCCTTTATATGGAATATTTGGTCCAAGAATGGGATGTTGTCCTTATTAAAAGGCTTTCCACACCAACAGTGGGTCTCTTATCCCAATCCATGTTTTTAGGTCTAAAATCAATGGCTTCTAATGCACTATAAATTTCTTCTAGGTCATGGTGTGGGCCAAAAACCTAACTTTTTAGTCCATAGAATATAGTTCTATGTACCAACTATTTAGTGTGAAGTAGATGGGTCTCAGGTATTCAACACATGGGCACCATTAAAAGGTCATAGGCATCATGGATGGGTCTTGGGTCATTAATCGTAGCTAAAGGGGGGAAACAAGAGCCTTTGGCCCTAAACCTTAATTAGAAAGCTCAAGCACCAAGTATAAGTCCTCAAACCACCACATATTACCTTTATAGGGTGTCATTAATGTTCAAATGGGATATGGGATCCATGACTAGGTTATTAATTATGAACCAATAATTAGTATTAAGGTCTAACCAATGTCAAGGGAGAGAAATAATGGCCTTATGTCCTAAACGAAGAGTCTCGAGTCAAGCACCAAAAAGAAAAACCATGAAGATTCTCAAGTTATGTCATTGAAATCATCCTTGAACCATGACATTGGGCCTTCATATGGTATCTTGGGCCTGCTAGAGGGATAATGATAAATATTTAATGAAATGAAGCCACTTCAAGGGGACAACCTCCCTAATTAGTGATGATATAAACCTTGAATTACATATATGGTGAAAAAAAATTCCTAATGACATCCATATCCCACCGAAAGGTCAAATATATCTTAAATAAGATCTACATGATTATTTGAGGCCTAGTTCACGGCCCTTGAATTGTGAATGACACCCATATCCCACCCAAGAACCATAGTCTATTAAATAGGATATATGTGGTGGTTTGAGGCCTTGTTAATGGCCAATGAGACCAAGAAAATATGTTTAGGACCTAAGGCCCTTTTTTTCCTCTCTAGTCATGGTAGAGTTCTTATGACCCATTCTTATTGTTAAAAACATACTAATGGTGCCCATATTCCTAGTTGGAGTCCTTGTTCATGGCCATTAAACACATGAAAGCTTCATTTAGGGCCTAAGGCACTTGTTTTCATCCCTCAATGATGGTATATGCCTTTAATCCCATATGTGGTTTGAACAAACTCCTAATGGAACCCATATCCTACTTAGAGGCTAAAGATTATTTAGAAAGGATAGACATGCTTGTTCAAGGCCTAGTGCCTAGCCCTTAAACTCAAAAAGATACTTTGCAAGCTAGTTGTACCTTGAGTCAAATACAAATATGAAATTTGGAATCATTAACATATATACCAGAACATATGAAAAATAGGGTTTATGGTTTACATGATGATATGATGATGGAATAAAGTGGGTGTGTGAGTCAAATTTGAGTCCAGAAACCCTCCCATATCATTAAGGCATGAGAAAAGCCTATCCATGTCAAATTTCAATGCATACAGATACAGTTTGAAAAAATTTCAACGTTGGCCCCATTCACATGTCACTGTTGCCCGCCTCTAGTATTTTTTATGGTGTTGATTAAGAAATCAACGAAAAAGAGGGATTTTTGTATCCTATGGAGTACTAGACCAAACCTTTTGCCTTACCATATTTCTATCAGTCTAATTTTTTCTCCATTTCGATTAAAGAACCTCCAACAAAGGTTAGAGTGCACTCTTTATAATCACAAAGACTCTTTCCTACATCAACTAGTCTTGTTACATTCTAAGGCACAGGATCAACTCGAGAGGTCATTTGTAGTGGTTTGAGATACACAATTCTTTTAGAACTTTTTGAACAAGAAACATAATAAATAATAAGTAAAAAATGCATACCTCCTTTACATGATTTGTATTGTCCTTGGTTGACGTAGTGTACTCGAATGAATAGAAAGTGTCTCCAAATTAAGCTTGCCCTTGCCACTTGCACCCACTTACCCTTCTCTTTCGACCTTATATATACAATATTTCAACATTTCAATACATTCATCAATCTTCTAGTTGATCATCTTCATCGAACTGAACATCCATATCATCTGGTTCATATGAGGTGTTGTAAGGATTGACCGTATCAACATCATCATCAATGTACTCATTTCCAAGCAATATATCTTCATCATGGATATCATCATCAAGATTTGCATTGCCTCCTACTAGTATATTTGGTTCATCTCCTTCAGGCTCTTCATCATTGGTATCTCCATTACGATGAGCTTCTATAACCAATGTAGACACCCCTTCCCATGATAACCTACCTTCATGTTGTATGCATCTATCAATCCATACCTTCATCCAGTCAAGATTGTTTTTAATGTATATATGTAGTGCATCCCACTCTCGACCAACTGTATCATAAAATCATAATTTTTCAATATATATTAGTTAGCAAGGTATAAAATATTAATAATTGATGAAAACATAAAAATTAAATAAGTACGATACACATAAAAAGGAAAATTCATATGTATTATAAACCTAATTGCCTTTCACTTTCGTCATTCTACCTTTCCTCAACAGGTGGTCCCCTTCAATTTTTTTAATGGATTTCACATCCCAAATGCGATCCACATGCATATTTGCGACTAATTTAGGAAGATATTGACTAATATACACCATTGATTGATATAGCATATATCCCTCCACCATATAACCCTCGGGACATGCTCTTTGTCTAACCAAATCCTTTAATGATTTTAGGTGCCTCTCCACCATCCACATTGACCTTGTGTGTACTGGTCCACACAATTCAATCTCCTCAACTTGGTGTATGCAGTAGTGTTCTTGTGCATTGAAAAATGCCAGAGGTAGATACTTTTTCATTTCACACATTAGCCGAGGAATTTCTCTCTTCCAATACTTTATATCTTCTTGATGGATTTCTTTCAATGAAAACCATCTATAGTCTATGTTGCAAGAAAGTAACATGTTTCAACAAAAAATATAAATTAATATATTACATTATAAGTAAAACATATGTCATTAAGATCTTGAATAACAAATTGGAAAAAACAATTTGCATATAATTTACTACTTACCTCATGTATTTGCCAAGATCATATATAACTTGTTTGACATTGTTGTTGAAGTGGTCTGGGAGAGATAGAGGTAGAACATACTGTAACAATCAAAATCGATTGTTATTTGATTATAAAGTGATGCAGGAGCATTGTCAACAACAAGTGAGCGTGGGACAAACACCATCGCATTTTTGACACATGTTGAAAATGTTTGAAATGTTTTGAAATTTTGGATGCGCAGAATTTAATGTAATAGTTAAAGAAGGGCGTACTTCCATATTGTGAATAGATCTTGAGTGATTCACTCTCATCTATAAGTTGTAGAGGCATTTATGCATAGTTAATGAAAGTAGGTAGATTTAAATTTCTAGATTAGACAGTTTTAGGAGTTGGAGGGAAAACCGACTATAGACACCTGCATCTTGTATCATTGTAACATTATCAAGAATATCATAGAGCATAGAGAAGAGATGTAGCAGAGAGCTATGTAGAAGGACCCATGTACAAAAGTTCTGAAATTAATATATATGAAGCTTTGATTCAGACTCATGGTGTTCTAATACTTTCTATGTATACATACTGAATGCTATGCTTATGGTTGTTTTACTCTTTCTGCTGTACATTTTCTTTTATGCTATGTATGTATGATTTCATGTTAAGTATTTGAAGTCTGAGAGAGTAAGGGAATGAGTTTTAATTGTTTCTCTTATTGATTAAAAGTTCCTGCAAGGATTGCAGTGAAGCGTCCGCAAGGAGTGCGTTGACGGATTCAGAGTTCATCTCTGAAAGCTCGGGAGGGATACCGTTGTTCTCATTTCAACTGAAGTGCAAGACAAGCACAAAAGTCGTGCAAGGGGTGTGCAGGCTGGTAGATACCTTAGAACATATAGACTAAGGTTGAAAGATTGAAGGATTGCTGTTGCAGAGTTGCACAGAGTCAAGAGATTCAAATATTTAGGAATATTTGAAGAAGTGCCGCAAGGAGTGCATGCAGAAATCTCATAGGAGATTTAAGTTGGTGAAGGAAAGCTAAGGAGAGTTAGTGTCTTCAAGGTGTTTGAGGAGCAGAAGGGAACTTTAGCCATCGTGCAAATGATAGGTTCCATAAGAGAGTCGCAGGGTCAATTTAGAACTAGAGATCTTACAAGAAGAAATTTGGACGGTTGGAATTCTTCGAGAAGAATTCCCGAAATAGCGAGAGCCATAGGATCTACAGGAGCTGCAAGGTGAATAAGGGTTGTTGATCTTGAATTATTGAGATGTCAGATCATTTTGGCATTTCAAGGTTCAAAAGTTTGAAAGTCCGAAGTGTAAGCCAAATCCTTGGCTGATCAAACCCCCGAAACACGAATAGAAGTTTTCATGTGTGGAAGTAAGGGGAAGCAAGTATAAGTGTTTCAAAGTTCAGGAAACCAAGGATCATAGTGATATAAGGTTGGGGTCGAGAGTTTCAAACTCCCGATACCCAGAAACCCGAAACAAGGAGAAGGCGACATGTGGAAGGACCAGAGACTTTCTATCGAGGTTCGTGAAAGTAGTGAGGAGAAGTGCCATTTTGGTATTTTGAGACTTCGGAGACCGGAAGACATAGGTGACAGAGTATTTGATCCTTAACATATCGAACTCCTAGTACACGAAAGTCCGAAAGGATTTCAGGAGACGTAATTTCGGTATTTCAGGGTTCGAAGGTTCGAGAGCCACGAGGACATAGTGGAAGCATTTTTTGGTGGTTGAAATCCCGAAACCGCGTAGAAGAAGGGAAGACTGGAACATTTGCATTTTGGTAAATCAGAAGTCAAAAGTTAAGGACTCCAGGGGTCGAGAGCAGAGTTGCACGTCATCGCAACTCCTGAATTCATGAAAGCCTAAAATCCGAAATTGACATCAGAAAAAGGCAAGTATTAGTATTTTGGGTTTCAGAAGAAGAAGAGGTAAGGTGCTCGACCACAAAATTTGTGAAATCATGAGATCCAGTATCCTAAAATAAAAGAGGGGTTCCCTTAAGGTTTGTTGTGGGTGTAGATTTCCCAAAAGGGAAATAAAAGAGCCAATCGAGCTCTCAGGGGCCGGAAAGAAAAGATCCTGTGTGGATCCCAACCTGCGGGTCTGGGGAGGGGTCTGCATCATAAAGTATAATAAAACAAAACTAAAAATATGTATACCAATATTAATATATATATAGAAAAGAAATTACCTTAATGAAGGTATGCCAATCATCTGTTTTTACCCCACCAAATTCACCTTTCTTTGTTAAGATATTATTTGTGTTTGAAGAAAAACCCGTGGGAAATTTTATTCTTCGAATGACCTCTTTTACATCATTGCTTTGTTGCTCTGTTAATAACCAGGGAAGGCTATTTCAATCTCCGTCACTATTTGATTGGATCCCACTTTGCATTGCATGATTGGCTTCCTGAATGTCACTACAAATCTTGATGACTTTTTCTTTATCCCTCCTACCATCTATGATTTTCCATAATGTTTCTGTCACATTCTTCCCGATATGCATTGTATCAAACAAATGAGCTATTTTTAGGTCCTGATAGTAGGGAAACCTCATGAATTGAGAGGGATCACTTTTCATTCCTTGTGGGAGCCCATTGTTAATACCTTCACGACATTGATGAAGAATAAAATAAATTCAATTAAATAAAAATTCATAACATTACATATACAATATTACATAAAAAAATTGCAATATACCATCTTGATGACTTTTGTTATATTCCAACTTCCATAGGTGAGGTATCATTCTTCGTGGTTTTAATCCAGTCTCTTCTTTCCCATTGAAAATATGTTTTTCAATAGTATGATACCTATGGTTCTTAGAGAGGAAGTTACTATACTCATCAAACACCTCTCTAAGAGGAAGAAGGCATTTCTCAAGATGAGAAAGAGTTCCGGAAAACATTCCTTGCTATGTCGGAGATGGTGAAAGTTTTGTACGAGGATTACCTGGAACGAAAGAGACCAGTTTTGGGTGAAACTTCAAAGGGAAAAAGTGAAGAGGAAGAGGACCATCCTTAGATTCCTCCTTCACCTCCATCAACACCTCCTTCTTCTCCTTCTTCTTCAAGTTCAAGTTCTAACTCTAATGAGAAGAAAAATGTTCATAAGAATAAAAGTGAAATGTCATTGTTAAAACTTGATGTAAAATTTGAGTTGCCCATATATGATGGTGAAGTAAATGAAGAAAAACTTGACAATTGGATCAGGCAGATGGAGGTATACTGTAGTGTGCAACAGATCAAAGATGAGGCCACACAAATTAATTTGGCATCTTTGAGACTTGCAGGTACAACTCTCATCTAGTGGAAAAACAAGCTGCAAAAGGGAACACAACCTGTGGGTAATGTATTTCCATCATGCAAGAGTTTCATTTCTACACTTAGGAAACAATTCTATCCTTTGGGTTATAAAGAAAAAGTAATAATTGAATGACAATCTTTAAAACTAAGAAAATGACAAACAATGCAAGAATACACTGTTGGATTTCGAAAAATGGCATTAATGTTAGACATTCCTTTGCAAACACAAGAAACTCTTATGAAGTATATAGGAGGATTACCTGCGCATATTAGAAACATTGTTTTCATGTTTGGACCCACTAACCTTGATGAGGTTTCTATTCAAGCTACGTATATTGAAGCAGGGAAAGCAAGTGTGTAAGGGGAATCATCGTCTTCAAGGAAAGAGGACAAGAGGAAAAGGCATGGCAAGAATGCAAATGCAGTGACAAGGAAGGAAGGAAATCCCTCTTGCAAGCATTGCAAGAAAGAGGGACATGATGAGGAAAAATGTTGGCAGTTGCATCCTAAGAAGAGGCCAAAGTGGTTAAAAGAAAACAATGGAATGCAAATAGTGGCAACAACATCAAAACCCACAGACTTGGGATCAGATTCAGGTGATGAATCAAAGATTTCATTGGTTGGTATGATAGGTAAATTTGGTGAAGAGATTGATTATAGAAACAAGTTGTTTCATATAAGGGTAATCATGCGACACACTAAGATAGACACATTAATCGACAGTGGATCTCAATCTAATCTAATCTCAGAAGAATTGGTTAAGCAATTGGGATTAAAAACACAACTACATCATAATCCTTACACACTTAAATGGATAAGCAATCATCATCAAATGCACATCACAAAGTAGTGCACAATCAAATTTGCAATTTCATCTAAGTATGTGGACGAAGTAACTTGTGATGTTGTGTCGTTAAGAGAATGTGGAATGGTCTTAGGTAGTCCTTATTTATATGATCGTAAGGCAATCTTCTACAGGACAAAGAATCAATATCAATTCAGTAAAGCAGGTCAGGATTATGTGGTTCATGCTCATCATGTTAAAGCAAATAAAACACTTCAAACAATGGAACAATTAACGAAGGCAGTGCAAGCAAGAAACAAACCAATAATTGTTTCAAATGAAGTAATTGATCTTAAGCAAGAACAAGACATGATTGTTGAATGGAAAATCAATGATAAGTTGCTTCAAGATAAGCTCATGTCGTGCAGATATTTCAAGTATATCATCTCATTTGCAGTCGTCCTTTTGATGCTGTCATTAGCAATGTTTTCTACATGGATGATAGTGGCTTCCGTAAGATGTAATAGGGTTCAAATGTCTAACAATATACTGTCAGTTGTCATGATTGTGTTACAGTTGATCTTGATGAGACAGGTGCACAGAAAAGAGATCAGAGACAGTGGACAAGCCGAGTGGCCTATCCCGAGATTGTTGACTGGTCAGTAACCTTTTGGGGACCAAAAGGTATTTTTGTGGGGAGGTGTGATCCGAAATTGGATACAGAAGCCTAACAGGGGTTAAAAATGCTCAAAAATTAAAGTTCTCGGAATGCGACGAAACCAGTACCATTGCGTCCGTCTCGTCTGTCTGATTTTGTCAGTTTTTTTACTTCATCAAACGGGCTCCATATGAGCAAGATATCACATTCTGTCCGAAAAGGCAAACATGCAAAAAAGGGATGACTGTACAGTCCGTACAGGCTGACATGGYAGCTCCTGAAGTCGACACATGGCAGCTTCTGGAGACAAAACGTGGCAGCCTCGAGTGACGACATGTGGCAGAGTGTGGCAGGTTGATTTGGCGTACAGTTGGGCCAATCCAGGGGTGACATGTGTCACCACTGTAAGGGTGACACGTGGCACAGATGAYGTCAGCAGCTGACGTGGCAGGCTGACAGGGCATTACAGAAGTTGACATGGCAAGCGACATGGAYGAACTAATGATTGACACTTGGCATGTTTGGGTTGGTTGTTGGTGTGCCACGTGGCCCAGTCATGGGCTGCCACATGGCACCATGTGGTTGGTTGATGGTTTGTTTAAAATTTATATGGCGTGCACGGGAGTTGAAACGGTGACCTCCCCACTAGGCAGTGGACTGGCAGGATAGGGATAACTGCCCGCTCCAATGTTAGTTCTTGTTAGCTATACGTTAAAATTTTTATTTGAATTTAATTCAAAACTTATGCAGCGGGGGAAAGGGCCGGGGCTTAGCCCCAGCCCTCAACACTTGTTATATGACACATGACCATTCAATGAAACTGGGAGCACGGGAGTAATGGGATAAGGGCTTAGCCCTTGATCCCCGTGCCCATATGTAACCACCGCCAACAAACCAGGGGCTATCCCGACCACAAAGGGTGCGGGTAATGGTTAGCCCGAGATCCCATGCGGATCCCACGACCAGGAGCCGAATGCAGAGAGGGGCCAACGCATAAAGGATAAGAGCTCAGCCACATGGCCGCCTCCATGTGACTCAAAGTGTGCATTTTGGGGGCTGCGCCCAATACAATGGGTTTTTTTATAAAGTTTTGGGATTTTTAAAAGATATTGAGCCCGATTTTAATGCATTTTCTCCATTTTTGGGAGATATTGGGCATTTTTGGAGCCCAAATTTTGGGAGGAAGTTGGAGATGAGCAACCAACTTCAAATCTATATAAACTAGGTCTGTTTGAGGCCATGGAGCAGTAGTCAGAGCAGAGTTATGCTGAAGGAAAGCCAAGCCAAAGCCATTTTTATGCAGGGAAGCTATTGAGGAGCAGACGCTGTCGGACCATTTCTGGGAGCTCCAGACATCCGTTTTGCGTGCCATTTTCTTTGCAGGGTTCTAGAGATCTAGACAAACATGACCAGATCATCCTTGTAGTCATTTGGCATTGCAACAATGTATTTTTGAGATTTTGAAGAAAAATAAAGAAGCCTCCGCCACAGAGACAAAGGCCCGGAGACGTAGGCAAAGTTGTGCCGAACTCCATTATCAATTTGTGTGTTATGGTTTGCTGTCTATTATTTCATTTTAGATCTGCATATGTATATGGATTTCATAATTCCTCTTCTTTCCTCATTCTTTCACTAAGTTTCTCAAATGGTTAATTAACGCATGCAAAATTAAAACTCAACCATAGTCATTAAAAGATCCGATGGATCAAGTGGTATCAGAGCTAGTTGACGTTTTGGATTTGTGTTTTGCATGTTAACTAGGGAAAAGCTACAGGTGGTGAAGGCAAGATTGTTGCAGAGAATCCATTAATTGGATTGAGAAAGAGATCTTTTCACAACGAGAAGATGGCATCGGAAGAAGGGATTTCTCAAGATGAGAAAGAGTTTCGGAAAACATTCCTTGCTATGTCGGAGATGGTGAAAGTTTTGTACGAGGATTACCTGGAACGAAAGAGACAATTTTTGGGTGAAACTTCAAATGGAAAAAGTGAAGAGGAAGAGGACCATCCTTAGATTCCTCCTTCACCTTCATCAACACCTCCTTATTCTCCTTCTTCTTCAAGTTCAAGTTCTAAATCTAATGAGAAGAAAAATGTTCATAACAATAAAAGTGAAATGCCATTGTTAAAACTTGATGTAAAATTTGAGTTGCCCATATATGATGGTGAAGTAAATGCAGAAAAACTTGACAATTGGATCAGGCAGAGGGAGGTATACTGCAGTGTGCAACAAATCAAAGATGAGGCCACACAAATTAAGTTGGCATCTTTGAGACTTGTAGGTACAGCTCTCATCTGGTGTCAAAGCAAGCTGCAAAAGGGAACACAACACGTGGGTAATGTATTTTCATCATGGAAGAGTTTCATTTCTTCACTTAGGAAACAATTCTATCCTTTGGTTTATAAAGAAAAAGCAATAATTGAATGACAATCTTTAAAACTAAGAAAATGACAAACAGTGCAAGAATACACCGTTGGATTTCGAAAAATGGCATTAATGTTAGACATTCCTTTGCAAACACAAGAAAATCTTATGAAGTATATAGGAGGATTACCTGCGCATATTAGAAACACTATTTTCATGTTTGGACCCACTAACCTTGATGAGGTTTCTGTTCAAGCTACGTATATTGAAGCAGGGAAAGCAGGTGTGTAAGGGGAATCATCGTCTTCAAGGAAAGAGGACAAGAGGAAAAGGCATGGCAAGAATGCAAATGCAGTGACAAGGAAGGAAGGAAAGCCCTCTTGCAAGCATTGCAAGAAAGTCAGGGACATGATGAGGACAAATGTTGGAAGTTGCATCCCGAGAAGAGGCCAAAGTGGTTCAAAGAAAATAAGGGAACGCAAACAGTGGCAACGACATCAAAACCCACAAACTTGGGATCAGATTCAGGTGATGAATCAAAGATTTCATTGGTTAGTATGACAGGTAAATTTGGTGAAGAGATTGATTGTAGAAAAAAGTTGTTTCATATAAGGGTAATCATGCGACACATTAAGATAGACACATTAATCGACAGTGGATCTCAATCTAATCTAATCTCAGAAGAATTGGTTAAGCAATTGGGTTTAAAAACACAACTACATCGTAAGCCTTACACACTTAAATGGATAAGAAATCATCATCAAATGCACATCACAAAGCAGTGCACAATCAAATTTGCAATTTCATCTAAGTATGTGGACGAAGTAACTTGTGATGTTGTGTCGTTAAGAGAATGTGGAATGTTCTTAGGTAGTCCTTATTTATATGATCGTAAGTCAATCTTCTACAGGACAAAGAATCAATATAAATTCACTAAAGCAGGTCAGGATTATGTGGTTCATGCTCATCATGTTAAAGAAAATAAAACACTTCAAACAATGGAACAATTAATGAAGGCAGTGCAAGCAAGCAACAAACCAATAATTGTTTCAAATGAAGTAATTGATCTTAAGCAAGACCAAGACATGATTGTTGAATGGAAAATCAATCATAAGTTGCTTCAAGATAAGCTCATGTCGTGCAGATATTTCAAGTATATCAGCTCATTTGCAGTCATCCTTTTGATGCTGTCATTAGCAATGTTTTCTACATGGATGATAGTGGCTTCCGTAAGATGTAACAGGGTTCAAATGGCTAACAATATACTGTCAGTTGTCATGATTGTGTTACAGTTGATCTTGATGAGACAGGTGCACAGGACAGAGATCAGAGACAGTGAACAAGCCGGGTGTCCTATCTCGAGCTTGTTGACTAGTCAGTAACCTTTTGGGGACCAAAATGTCTTTTTGTGGGGAGGTTTGATCCAGAATTGGATCCAGAAGCCTAACAGGGGTTAAAAATGCTCAAAAATGAAAGTGCTCGGAATGCAACGAAACCAATGCCATTGTGTCCGTCTTATCTTCTTGATTCTGGCGGTATATTTACTTCATCAAACGAGCTTTGTATGAGAAATATATCACGTTCTGTTCGAAAAGGAAAATAGGTAAAAAAAGGGGATGACTGTACAATCCGTACAGGCTGACATGGCAGCTCCTGAAGGTGACACGTGGAAACTTCTAGAGACAAAACATGGAAGCCTTGGGTGATGACACATGGTAGAGCATGGCAGGTTGATTTGGCGTACAGTTGGGCCAATCCAGGGGTGACACGTGTCACCACTATAAGGGTGACACGTGGCACAGATGACACCAACAACTAACGTGGTAGGATGACAGGGCAGTACGGAAGTTGACATGGTAGGCAACGTGGATGAACCAGCGATTGACACTTGGCATGTTTGGGTTGGTTGTTGGTGTGCCACGTGGCCCAATCATGGGCTTCCACGTGGCACCATGTGGTTGGTTGATGGTTTGTTTAAAATTTATATGGCATGCACGAGAATCGAAACGATGACCTCCCCACTGGGTAGTGGACTGGAAGGACCGGTCTAACTACCCGCTCCAACGTTAGTTCTTGTTAGCTATACGTTAAAATTTTTATTTGAATTTAATTCAAAACTTATGCGACGGGGGGAAAGGGTTGGGGCTTAGCCCCAGCCCTCGACACTTGTTATATGACACATGACTGTTCAATGAAACCGGGAGCACGGGAGTAATGGGATAAGGGCTTAGCCCTTGGTCCATGCACCCATACGTAACCACCGCCAACAAACCAGGGGCTATCCCGACCACAAAGGGCACAGGTAATGGTTAGCCCGAGATCCCATGCGGATCCCACGACTAGGAGCCGAATGCAGAGAGGGGCCAATGCATAAAGGATAAGCGCTTGGCCACATGGCTGCCTCCATGTGACTTAGAGCACGCGTTTTTGGGGCTGCGCCCAATACAATGGGTTTTTTTATAAAGTTTTGGGATTTTTAAAAGATATTGAGCCTGATTTTAATGCATTTTCTCCATTTTTGGGAGATATTGGGCATTTTTGGAGCCCAAATTTAGGGAGGAAGTTGGAGATGAGAAACCAACTTCAAATCTATATAAACCAGGCCTTTTTGAGGCCATGGAGCAGCAGTCAGAGCAGAGTTATGCTGAAGGAAAGCCAAGCCAAAGCCATTTTTATGCAGGGAAGCTATTGAAGAGCAAACACTGTTGGACTATTTCTGGGAGCTCCGGACGTCCGTTTTGCGTGCCATTTTCTTTGCAGGGTTCTAGAGATCTGGACAAACATGACTAGATCAGTCTTGTATCCATTTGGCATTGCAGAGATGCATTTTTTAGCTTTTGAACATAAATAAAGAAGCCTCCCCCACAGAGACAAAGGCCCGGAGACGTAGGCAAAGTTGTGCCGAACTCCATTATCAATCTGCGTGTTATGGTTTGTTGTCTATTATTTCATTTTAGATCTTCATATATGTATATGGATGTCATAATTCCTCTTCTTTCCTCATTCTTTCACTAAGTTTCTCAAATGGTTAATTAACGCATGCAAAATTAAAACTCAACCATAGTCATTAAAAGATCCGACAGATCAACCACATAAGCTTCAAAGCTTCACCATAACCAAATAACATAATCAAATGACATAATAGAACTAGGGCAAGAGATCAAGTCACATATAAGCATGGAAAAATTAGCATGTTCACAGACGACATAAAATCTACATAAATGTATAAGGTTATAAAATATTAAAGGAGACAAAAGAAAAAAAATATTTAACTAACCTTCAAAGTCTAAATTCCTCTTGCACACCTTGAACAATGATCACAAAACTAAGCTCTGTAGATCAAAGATCAGTTCGATCTCTTAATCAACAAGCAAACCTTCACATAAAAATGAAGATTAGCAGAGCTATAACACATAAAAGATGTCCCAACTATAACAAATTAGTCGAAATTCGGTTCAAATTAACTAATTTATAGATTTGTCATCATTGGAATTTCGATGACTATAACCCTAAATTAAGGTTGACCATTTCGAAGTCAATGACCATTATGTTGACCTACAAACGACTATATTAAAGTGTCAGAACTAGGCGTCGTACTTTCGACGACGTTATAACACGTCGGAAATCTGACGTTATCGGGACTAATTTAAAAAAAAAACAGTAAAATTTCGTTTTTAAAATTTTTTTTCGACAAAAAAATTGATTTTATCACAATCGTCATAACAGGTCGTCGATTTTTTAGCCTATATGTAATAGTGATATAATTCATATGTTTTTTTATTAAATGAAATCTGATTGAGAGATTAAATAATTTTATTTGAAAAAATTATAAAATTATACAAATTTAAATTTAAAGATTTTAAAAAAATATGCAAATACTTATAATTAATATTTTAAATTAAACATAATCAAATATTTATAATTAATAAATATTTTAAATTAAACATAATCAAATATTTATAATTAATATTTTAAAATGAGTAAAATTTATTTAAAAAAAAATAAATCTTCAGAAAATATCTAAACATTCTAAACCACATTGAAATTTGGTTAGCATAGTATTACTTTATAAACATTTGTTACTTTTCCCATTAAGAAGAGGTCATTTAATGTTTTCCCCTTTTCACTCTACAAATAGCATTATTGGTGGGCCAATGCTGGTTTGGTTGGAGAACATTGATACAAAATATGATTTTTTCCTAAAATGTGTTATTACATGTTGATGTATTTGGATGTGTAAGTTTTAAACCTTTTACAATAATGCAATGTACACACAAATTTTTAGTACAAAAGGAAAACAATTGCAATCACACATATATAGAGAGATTTACCTTGAAAACCCAACCAAAAGACCAACAAATTATTTTAGAACCTCACCTCTAATTATATTCGTCTTCTTCATTCTTTACAATACAATATATATATGATCCCGTGTCATGCAAAAAACCCCTAATCCATTAACCTTGGATTAGAATTCAACCATATTTCCTTAACTGTAATTACATCACCAAGGATAATAAAACCGTGTGCCATAAAACTATCGAAGGCAAAAAACATACTAAGAAAAACCACTCGAACTATAGCACATCACTAAAAGTGAAAAACCACTCGAACTATAGCACATCACTAAAAGTGATTTCCATTATCTTATTAGAGTTCCAATCCAAACTCCTATAAAAAAATACTATTACTTTTTCTTATTAAGTAAATGTGGATTTTGGTATGAACTCTATATTTATAAGTTTCCTACACACAGTATAGATAGGTCCACCCCATAAAATTTGAACATGAATAAATGAAAACTAAACCCCAAGTCATACCACATGCGCTACTCCATGTAGACTTTTATATATATGAGAGAATTAAATAATAAATTGGCTAAAAAAATAAAAAATGATAAATAAGTAAATTTTAACCCTTTAAAATTGAAGTGTTACGTCATTTTTCTCACATATTAGTTTTAAAGTATTGACTCCTCCACTTATCTTCTTCTTCCTTAAAAATAAACATGACACTTTAACGAATCAAAATTTATAATGGCCTCTCACATTCATGATAATTAGTCCCTGCGTTCGACTAGGGACTATAGAAATTGCCTCGATGGTTTATGTCTAGGGTGCAATATGCTACATAACTGGTGCAATTTGTAGGTTTCTTACACAGTTTCAATTTTTTTTTTGAAAATTCACTATTAAATAGATTTATGGTTAAAAACAAATTATTTTTTTATTTTTCCAATTTTACAAATAAAATTCTTTATTGGTCCAATGATTAGTGATGCAACATTAATACTATGGTGTATGCCATTTATTTTCCTCAATTTTCATAGTTTATAAATAATTTTTTTAGTGTCTCGCCAGCTCTCACCACCTCCTACTATGTTGATCAGACCCTTGCCACCTCCTCGTCCCCACCTCACTAGAACCTCAAACACCGTATGGAGGTGTATCTATAATTTCCAAACCCCTAGGATTCTCCCTTTGCAGCCAAGACCTTCATACCTACATCCCTTTCTATTCTTCATCGCTATACCTAGATCCCAATATTTTTTGAATCATTGGTATCCATGTATTATCTTCGTATTAACTATGTAATTGTGCTTTGATGGATAGACCAAAGCTTTAAAGAATAAGAGCACTACATTAAAAAAAAAAAACAAATCTTGGAAATTTTTCCCTTGTTCATTAAACGATGTGGGATAATGGAGTTCCATAACCATGAAACTTTAGCAATTGCTACATTGATTGACCCAAAGTAGATGATCGCAGCACGCTTGAATCCCTCCCACAAGTTGTGGTTGTTGCGGGCTCTTGCAACTATAGTTGTACAGATAAGTAAGCTTCCTTTCTCTAATTTTATGTTCATTTGTATGTAAATAAACATATGACCTACTATCATAGTTACAGAAAATATCGCATCGAAAAAAGTGCAGAAACTATGGAAAAATTGCAGAAACCTATATGATTCAAAATTAATAATATTTACCATTTAGAATAAAGTTTTAATCCCGATATTTCCTTAATTTTACCGGCACACAGATTTGATAGAATTAATAGATGGAGGAAAATCCAATCTATGGAGAAATCTAGAAGTGGGTCATTTAACCACTAATCTGTGTTTTAGGACTACATAAAACAATGAATATTCAGTTTGGTTGTAAATATGACGTGAATGATGAGTTATAACCAAAATCAAGAGTTGACACAAATGACAGTTGGGTTTTCTTAAGTTTCCGATGAGCGATTTTTACTTGTAGGTTGTTGCTGACAAAACACGAAGATGTGTAAGAAACAAGAAACAAAGTAGAGAGAATGAGAATAGAAAGCACATTAGAGTGTTATTGTATTAGATGATACTCTAAAGATATAAAGGGAAAACAAAACCAACAAATCAATAAGTTAGGACCAAATCCTAATGACTTGTACAACTGTACAAAACAACTGACAGTGTACAGTCACACACTATTGAGGTTATAACTAAAACTCCCTCTTAAAATCAATAGTTAGAAACATCAGCACTGATAATGCCCAAGTGTTGTCTTTGAAAATCAAAAATTATTTTTCCCAATGGCTTTGTAAAGATGTTTGCAAGCTGGTCTCGTGAAACACAAAATTGAAGTGTGATTTCACCATTATTGACTAGCTCGCGTATGAAGTGAAAATGAGTTTCAATGTTCTTACTTTTCTTATGAAAAACATGATTTTTTGATAAATAAATTGCTGAACTATTGTCATAGAAGATAGGAGTTGGATCCTTTTCTGTATGTGATATGCTGTTTAATAGTTTTCGCAGCCACAAAACTTGACAGGAAGCTGAGGTAGCAACAACATACTCTTCCTCTGCAGAAGATATTGAGACAATGGGATGCTTCTTTGATGTCCAAGAAATTAGATTCGTGCCCAGGTGAAAATCATACCATGAGGTTCTTTTCTAGTCATCTAAGCTTCCTGCAAAATCACTATCAGTGTAACCATAAAGATGATTATCTGCAAACTGAGTGTACCATAAACCAAAATTGAAAGTGCCGACAACATATCTCAAAATCCTTTACGCAATATTATAGAGAGACTATTTTGGATATTCCATGAATCTGGAAACAAAGTCAACTCCATACATAATATCAGGGCTACTTGTTGTAAGATACAACAAAGTTCCTACTAAAATTTTGTACAAATTAGAATCCAGTCTAGCGCCTTTATCTTGCTTGCTCAATTTTGTGCCTAGGGGTATACGAGTTCCTATTGGATTGCAATCTTCCATGTGGAATATTTTGATGATGTCTGCTGTATACATTTACTGACAGATAAAAATCCCTTTGGTTGATTGGTCAACCTGAATCCCCCAAAAATATTTCATTATTCCAAGATTTGTCATCTCAAACTCATATTGCATGGCATGTTTAAAACTGGTTAACTCAATATTTCCAATATATATCATGTCATCAACATAAAGACAGACAATCAAAATTTTACATTGTTGATGTATTTTGGTGTATAGAGTTTCCTTGTTTTGACTTTTGCTGAAACCATTATTGATCATGTAAGTGCCAATTATGCTCTACCAAGCTCTTGGAGCTTACTTTAAGCCACACAAGGATTTCTTAAACCGATACACTTTGGTTGGCTGCTCTTTGACTTCAAATCAAGGTGGATGATCCACATAGACCTCTTCTTATAAGACACCATTTAGGAAAGCTGACTTGACATATATCCGGTATACTTTCCATTTGTGTTCAGTTGCTATGGATAAGAGAGTCCTTACAGTGTCGAACCATGCTACTGGAGAAAACGTTTCACCATAGTCAATGCTTGGTTGTTGTGATAATCCTTTGGCAACAAGTCTTTCTTTGTGTTTTTTAATATGCCCCTTTTCATTGAGTTTAGTTTTGTAAACCCACTTGACACCAATACTTGTCTTACGTTTGGGAAGACCAACAAGATCCCATGTCTTGTTCTTCTCAATAGAGTTAATTTCTTGGTTCATGGCTTGAATCCAATGTGGCTCTTTAGCTGCCTCTTTAAAAGATGTAGGTTGACATGAAATTAATTCAAACGGATTGTGATGATCAATATCATGCAACTACTGATGGATTTCTCTCAAGCTTTGAGTTCTCTGATTTTGAGGTTCAGAGGATGAATTTCTTCTTGAAGAAGAGTTGTCTTGAGATCTTTCAGGCTGTCCTTGTTCCTGTAATCTTGGAAGGACATGTTGATGTGTTTGCTGTCCTAAATTTTCTATGTTTTCAGGAAGTGGCAACAATGGATTTTGACTGTCCATAGGGCAATTTTTAGACTCACTCCAGAACTGATTTTCAAGAAATTTGACATCTCTGTTGAGAATGAGTTTCTTTGAAATTGGATTGTAGAGTTTGTAGGCTTTGGATGTCTCACTGTAGCCAACAAAAATACATTCTCACTTTGATCATCAAGTTTCTTCCTCAATTCGTAATTTATGTGAGGGAATGCAATGCATCCAAAGGTCCTAAGATGAGAAACATTCAATTTTGTACCACTCCATGCTTCTTGAGGGACCATAATCTTGACACTAATGGTTGGGGATCTATTCAAGAGATAAAGTGAACATGCTACTGCTTCATCCCAAAATAAATTTGATAGAAATTTCTCTCTGAGAAGGCTCCTTGCCATGTTCATTATAGCCTGATTTTTTCTCTCAGCCACTCCATTTTGTTCTGGAGTATACCTGGATGTGGTTTGCATGATTATGCCTTTTGATTTGTAAAAAATTGCAAACTAAGTTGAACAATATTCTTATCCTCCATCTGACCTGAGAACCTTCACATATTTCCCACTCCATTTTTCAGCTTCAACCTTGAATTCCTTGAACTTTGCAAAGGTTTCAGACTTGTTTATGAGGAAATACATCCATATTTTCCTACTAAAGTCATCAATAAATGTTAGAAAATAAAATATACCACCTATTGAATTTGTTTTCATTGGTCCACATAGGTCAGTGTGAACCAACTCTAAGTGTTTTTTGGCTTGAGTGGAGGGTTGTGGAAAGCTAGTTCTCTTATGTTTTCCGAGAATGCAAGACTCAGGTGGGGGATTTTTCTCCTTGAAGATAGGTATACCTTTGACCATGGATTTCTTCTATAGAAGTATTATAATTTGAAAGGGAAAATGTCCAAATATTGCATGCCAAATCATAGTTTCATTGGGGGTGGATGCACTTTATGCATAATATTGGGTCAAATTTGCAATTCTAAGGGTCAGGGGAACCATTCTATTCCTAGTCATGTGGATTTTAGAAATAAATTTTCTGATGGGAGTTTTTTCATATATCCTACATGATGCTCCTTGAAAAAATACCTTATATCCATTTTCAACACGTTGTCCTATACTTAATTGGTTATGTTTCAGATATGGAATGTGATAGACATCATTTATGTCTTTCTTTACATCTTTTTTAATGAGAATAAGTACAGTTCCTTTTCCTTGAACTTTGACTAAAGATTCATCTCAAAGTGTAATATTAGATGAAATCAAATAATCAATGCGAGAAAGTAAATCTTTGTTACCTGTCATGTGATTGCTGCATCCACTATCTAATAACCAGAGGTCCTTGTGTTGTTCTTTAGTTTTGTGACGTGAGAGAAACATCCCATTAGAGGTGTCTCCTTCATTATTTGAGACATGTGCCTTGTATGAGTGTCGATCTTCTTGCTTCTTCCTACATTTAGATTCATAGTTTCCATACTTTTTGCAGTAATAGCATTGTATGCTTGCTTTGTCATTTGATCTCCTCCCTCTACCTCTTTGAGGCTGGAAATTATGATTCTTGTTTTGATATGTGTGACCTTCACCTGAGTGATGGTTTCTTGGACTTCTCTCTCTTCCTATGTGACCTATACCTCTTCCTCTCCCTCTACTGAAAGAGAATTGAGTCTTGAAGGGACTAGATATTGAATCATCTTCTAGATGCAGTCTGGTCTCATGTGACAATAGAGAACCCATAGTTCATATGTTGAAATATTTGTCAGATCCTTGGATTCAAGGATGGATATAAAAACCATATCAAATTTATTTGGAATACTTCTGAGGAATTTCTCAACAATCCTTTGATCAGGGATGGCTTCACCAATCAACCTAATATGGTTTACAATTCCCATGAATCTGGTCAAAAATTGATCAATATTTTCAGACTCTGTCATTTTTAAAGTCTCAAAATGTGTCCTCAAGGTCTGTAGATTGACTGTTTTGAATAAAAAATCCATGAATTGTTGAACAATAGGCAGCAAGATCAACAGTCTCCAACAAGCACCGAGATTGACGACTCAAATTCTGTTATTTTGGGCTTCGACGATTTTTTTTTTTATCGCACCAACACACACAATACTTGCAAAGTGCCGATCCCTAAAATGGAACAGTTCAGATGCCTCCTATTCCTCCACCTGATCAAAAACTCTGGGTCTCCTTCACATTTTGAACTTCGAAGATTTTTCCAGAACACCTTTCCACAAATCTCCTGAATCGTCGAATCGGAGAATACGCCCAAGTATTAAATTGATGATCCTCAAGATATGATGGATGGATGGTTCATATTTATTATCTTCAGGCTTCGACGATTTATTTTGGTCATCAACACAACATGATGCTTCGTATCCCGTGACGCCAAAATTCCAAAACAGTTAAACGTCGAATGGAAATAAAGATCAACGAACCACAACACTCAACCAACCAATGAACGAGATGCTTTTTGGGACTTCAAGATTTTTCTCCCTGTCTACTCGACAAAACTAATTCTCCAAAGTGATGAATCTCCAGAGTGTTGAATCTTGATCCAACAGTTCAAAATTTTTCTGAATGAGTGGTCAGGATCCAGTTCGGGCTTCAACCTTTGGGGCTCTTTCCATCACTGCTTCACAGTTCTCCCAGAGTGTCAGATATCTGAACTGTCGAATGAATTCCACCTTTCCAACATGATTAATGGCTTGGATTTACTCTAGCTCTTCGGAGCTTCGGGAGACTGGTACCTTTAGGGCCTGTGCTCTACTTCCTCTAAAGTACAATATCACCTAATATAGGGATCATCTGACACATTCTTCCTAGATCCAATGAGCCAGATTCACTTCAAATCTCTAGGACTTCATGAAACTACACACCTTCTTGATAAAATTCCTCCAAAGCGCTATACCTCTAGACTATAAGTTCTGCTGACATGCATCCTCTGCCTAGATTGAAGGAGAAGTTTCATTCCGAACTTCATATATCCTTGTGAGATCAACGATCATTTTTAAATGGACCTTGAAGATCAATGACCACAAGTGATTGCGAAGATTGAACTTACTCTCCCTTTAATTTAATTCCCGATCTCCTTAATGTGAGGATGCTCATCTGTAGTGGGGTCGATATCCACCATTGATCTATTTATATATCAAGATCAATGATCTTGAGGTATTTCATAGTTTTAACTTGCACCATCTTTAATTTCCCTTGCGATTTCTGTAATTCCTCTCCACCGTCAATTTGTCTTCAACGAGATTTGACGATCATGACTTAATTTTTAAATGATTTGACGACTACTGTCGCTCATACCCAGATCTAATGAATGATATATGTTCGACTCCTCTACGCACTCCTCATCTTATCTGGGCTTGATATGACAACCCATATCTGTTCCCACGGTGGATCTAATGACTGTTGTAGCTTCTCCTCTACTACTTCTGCATATTCCTCCTGAAGAAAGGATTCCACAAATTATTAAATGCTTCTTCTTTGAATCTCCTTCTCCAGGGCTTCCTCCTCATGTTGTGATGTCTCCATATCTCCTTCTGCAGACTAATGTCTCCATCGATCCTTTAGCGGACTGCTCTCTTGGCTCTTTTAGCGGACTTCTCTGTAGTCTCTGTGGAGAGTCTTACCTCACAAGTTCTAATACCATGACAAAACAAGAAGTTGTGCAAGAAACAAGAAACATAGTAAACAAAATGATAATATAAAGTGCAGAGAGCGCTATGGTATTATATGATAGTCTTAATATATAATGGAAAACAAAACCAACAAATCAAGAAGTCAGAACCAAATCCTAACGAATAGTATAACTGACAAGAGAAATTGGCCAAAATAACTTGCACTGTACAATCACACACTATTGAGGTTATAACTAATAGTTTCCAAGGGTTTTAGAGGGTTCAAGGATGGAAGTACCAAGAAAGCAATAAATTTGTCTCGAGCACTTAGCTTAAGAAGATTTTAAATGAGGACCCGAACTAAAATTTGTTACGAGGAAAATATCTCTATGGCACGGGGTAAACCAAAACAGATGGAAATGACTACATAAATCAACTATAATATCAAGTATGCTATATAATAAAATATGCTAACAAGACAAGACAAAGGTCCTACCTCATCCAAACATTCGATGAAGTCCACCATTGAGCGCTTGACAAAAATAAATACACCTGCAACTTGTCCTCAACAACCAAGAAATGTAAGCATATGGTGATAATATATAAATTTAGCACATTCAATAGAATAATCCATCAATATTCATAACAAATATGCCAATGGAATAACAATTCAAATATTTTCAAGACATTATTTGGACGAGAAAAGAGTATTTATATTAAAATGTAATCAACATAAGTGTATGAATTACAAACTTCCGTGTCGACACAGTTCAGAACTGAGAAACCAAGTTCCTTCCAGCTGGGCCTCCACCACTTCAATCCTCCACCAAAGAAAATCTCATATAAGAGAGACAATGAGGTTCGTAATCAAGTAGGGAATGTCTTGGGGGTTGAACAATGTGTTCATACTTAAAAGGATAAAGAGATGCAGACAAAATATGAAGTGAATAATTTCTCCAGGTTAAATTTTCTCTCAAAGTTGAATTCTTCTCCTCTTTTCCACAGCTTGGATATGGCCCATTTATAGTCTTCAAATGGAACTGAAGGGCCGAGTCAGAATGTTTCTAGTATATGGAAGGTCAATGATCATGGATCTCGTGACATGACATGGAAAATCGACACCATTTTTTAATTTTGGGCACAGAACCTGATGCACGTGGGATGTAATGGTGGAAATTGAATATACACATGTTGTATGACTGTTAGGGTGCGTATATGTGGAAAAATATTATTTTTATCTCTGGGAACTGCAAAAAGGGACTTCAAGTTTGCATAGGGAAATGCAAAAAGGCCTTCTGAGTAAATTTGCATAGGGTGAGGAAAATATTTCTATAACAGATGCCCCATAATGTGTGAGGTCAGATGAATATTTGCTATGGTTGAAATACATTATAATACCCAAAAGTGGAGTAATTGAGACCCAGCTAGACAAACTAGTTGCTCATGAGAATATTACAATCTGCACTGACTTTGCACACATGGCTACTGATTTGAATTACACTGTAGATCGATGTGAAAATATACCAAACAATTGTTCATGGACATGAATAGGAAATAAAAAGGTGGCTACATGCCAAAGGCTGTCATAGTCACGAGCAAGGCCTAGTAAAACCAGTTTCTAAATCAATCTGAAGATATCTGTATACAATGGAGTACAATCTGATCTCCCATGATCACTGAAGTCACATAAGTACTGGTCCAATGAAGGATACCAACTCAATAAAGACACAACTATGAACTAGTGTCTTCAAATCTTCTACACGATCCGCCAAAGGTGCATGTCTACATTGTGTGAATAAAGGATTTGAGGTTGAACACAATGAGACTTTGTTCGATTACGGGTCATTAAGGTATACTGTTAACAAACGAGAGACAACCTAATGATAATGAAAGTAGGTATCAAGGCACCAAGTACATTCTTACAAGTGTGAACAAAGGAGTTGAGTTCAAACACTTGAAGAATCCATCGATCATGAGACATTGATGTATTCCCAACTGTCGATGGTAGGAGAAATTTCCACTAATGATTGCAAGCCTCTAGGTACTCATAGGACTCTAGGTCTCATTTCCAGAATAGATGGGATGAAATAGATGGAAGGAGACTTGCTAAAAGGAGAGTATTAAGGAATATCTCATTGTTCAAAATGAGTTACAAAGCAGGAGCTTGATGATTTGGAGAAAATTCGATGAAGAACATGTTCATGAACCAACAACCCTATGCATCTTTCTCATGTGCCATATGAAATCAGTACACAAAGAAGACCCTATGAATAACAACCAATAAGGAAAATTGTTGACAAAGGAAAGGAAACCACCAATAAGGCTAATGGCATCCAAGACACTACACAAATAACAATTTGTGAATATATTTCTTGTCATTGAACACAAGGGAAACCCCCCAGTCAATGACCAATGATGAAATGTCGACTGCTGGGTTCAAGGTTACCTACCAATGATGAAAGTAGTACTAGGGTGCATGATAGGACTTCAACTTTATGTAACTCTGAGACACACTCAGGGTATGGATGACATGCAAAGTCAAGAATTTTGAGGAATGGCCGACACAAACTGATAAACATCCTTTGAACAAGAGCATGAGACATATGGAATACTTTGGCATCATAGACTTAGTGATGAAACTTTGTGATTCAGGAGGTATAAATCAAACTCTCCGTAGGGTCTGGAAGAGTAACCAGTTGGGGGAGTAAACTCTAAGTAACGAGCTTAACTTCCTAAGGTTATGAAAAACCCAAAATTTTGATGACAAGTGGACTCAAAAGTTTGTGCTATATTCAAAGGCGACACGGCTATTGCCAATAGAAGATATTATTCTTTCCCTGACCATATTTTTTTGTTTTTTCATAGTCAAATAAATGCTATGATAAAGAGGAGGAAACATGTGTCGCAAGTAAGCAACTAGTTCCAGCAGTGGAACATATGTATGCTCAATGCAAGGAGGTGCATGCAGGAGATGGACACTCAGGGGAATGTTTAATTTTAGGTATAGGGTTTCAAGATGCAATGGATATAAACAAGGCTCTTCTTGGTTGATGATGAATTTTTTTGAGGTGATAGGCTTATAATGTGAAAGAGAGAATCGACAATTTCCTCAATACTACAAGCAAGAGAATGAGATGCAATTACAACTTAACGCCAAAAAATGTCATTTTTTGTAAGTTTAGTCTACTTGGTTTGAAAAAGGGGTAAACTTACACCAAATAGATGTCATTTCAAATCCAATTTATGAGTGTGAAAGAGACAAGTTCACTCGACAATATTTTCTCTCTTTGAGAGAGTTAGAAAAGAGCTTAAACCAGACTCGTTGTGAGTCTGTAATGAACCTCAAATTTACCATAAAAAAAAAAAAAATTCTATGACATAATTCATCTTCATTTAAGCTTAGAATTTAAGAGAAGTTAAGATTCAATTCGATCCATAATGACATTATTACACCAATCTAGTTTACTTCGAATAGAAATTTGTTAATGTAATCAGTTCTGCACATTTAATTATGCTTGTGATTGCAAGTTTGGATCTTCATGACTGCTAGAATAGTAGGTAACTTGATTATCTTCTATGTGCGTGTGTAAAGGAAAATATTATCATTTTTACTGTAGAAAGTTCGCTTTAACATTTGTACTTAATTCCACCTACAAGTAAGTATATACCTATATCTTCTCCATATAATAATTTAGGTACTTGTCATGCCCCGTACATAGTGACCTGTAATATGAACTGTTATTATTATACTTCTATCCTGGATGAAGATCCTCCAACGTTTTCTACCAGTCCATTCATTACAGTATTTAAGTTGTTCCTATAACAATAATTTCTACTATGTTCCTACAGTTTTGTGAAGGAATAGAGGTCAATTGGGTTTTCAGTGATTACAAGTGCCGAACAAACAAAGGACCCTGTTGTTTGCCGAAATCCGAAATACAGAACGAATGTGGGCCAGCACTTCATGGTTTCGGGATTCGGGGTTTTGCGAGTACGAAAGCCAGACATCAACACACAACATTTCCTGAAATTGTGAAAAGATGTCCAGCACTTCGGTATTTCGGGGTTCGGTATTTCGTGAATACAAAAGCCAAACATCAACACAAAACAACTCCCAAAATTGCGAAAGGTGATCAGTACTTCGGGAATTCGGAGTTTGGGATTTCGCGAGTGCAAGTGCCCCAAACAACAACATATACAAACCTCCGAAATGTGTAAAAATAAAGGTGAGATCCACTTTTCGGGATTTCGGGGTTCGAGACTTCACGAGTTCTAGTGTTCAAAATCAATATAAACAAACTTATGAAATGCAAAAAATGAAAGGTGAGACTCGCATTTCATGATTTCAAGGTTCGGGGTTTCACGATTTTCATAGCCAAACATCCAACATACAACAATTCCTGAATTATGAAAAAGAAAGGAACTAACATTTTGGGATTTTGAGGTTCGAGGTTTTGGGGTTTCAAAAAAAAAACAACAACACACAACCACTCCTGAATTCTGAAAAGGTGAAAGGATGTGGGACCAACACTTCGGGATTTCAGGATTCAGGGTTTCGGGGTTTCAACTGCTAAACAACAACACACAACAACTCCCAAATTTCGAAAGGTGAAGGATGTGGGACCAAAACTTTGGGATTTCGGGATTCAAGGTTTCGAGGTTTCAACTACCAAACAACAACACACAACAACTGCCGAATTTCGAAAGGTGAAAGGACGTGGGACCATCACTTCGAGATTTCGGTATTCAGGGTTTCGGGGTTTGGAAAAGCAAGGGAACTTCGCATAAATGTAACCAGCAAGTCCTGAATGTTGAAGTTCACATTATTTTCATAATTATAACATTTTTTCCTTGTACTGGTATTCTTACTTTCGTTCTATGAAACAATAGGTGTAGAAGGATTCAATATCTTTTTACCTAACAGAATTACGAAAAAATCGAAACTTAAGAGTTTATACGCATAAAATCTATAAAAGGGTAAAATAGGACAACCATTTTTCTGTATAAAGTAATTCCTATTATAATCATTTAGAGTCTCCTTTAATCAGTGCATTAGACACCAATAGTACTATATTTGTGCATCATAAATATAATTTCACTTCCATAAGAGTTTAGTGATTAAATACCGGTGTTCTGTGGGATTTATGTTTGGCTTCCTGGGTCTTTGACTATAGAAAGGATTTTCCCTACTGACGTTAATCTCCCCTTTTTCTTATTTACATATATAACATAATCATAGGTGCTTCCATCTAGCATTTTACTTATAGGAGGGACAATTCTGGGGTTGGGATGTCTATTTTCGAACTTCGCGACAACAGACAGATTATATCCATGAAAATATTTTATCTTCCGCAACAAATATATATATTTCAGCAGTCAGATGTGAACATTCCAGCATACGTATTACAAATATATATAAATACAGATTTCCTTCACATATATTCCTCACAACGAACATATATGATCATTCAAATTGTTTACATTACTGCAATTAGATATAATCACTCAACAGATATATGACATCAATCAAACATAGCCATTAAAAATAGAGAGGGGTAGATCAACATATTTGAATCCAATCCACAAGAAGACAAAGGGAACAACCACGTTCCTCCCAACTGTAGAACAGGGAAGCCAAAGAAACTTTCCTGATTCACCCCCTAGCCTGACCATGAATCCATGAGGGCAAAAATGGAAAGTCCTCTTCAACAATGTCCTTCAATTCAAACAGTTATCCTCTTGCCTCACACTTACTCAATAGTTCTCATAACAGTAAGGAAAATCTATTTCAGCAGGCTCCTCTTGCCTCACACTCAATCCATAGTGTTGATAACAGCAAGAGAGCTCAAAAATCTTTTCCCCAACATACTTGGCAGCGTCCTGCCTCCTCACATATGCTATTTATCAATTTTTCCCAGGTCTTTTTCCCTCCTTTGGGGATTTTCACAGCTTTCTTAATCCCTGATTCTCAGGGGCTACAAGTGGCCTAATATTTGATTTTCTACTTGTAATAATAAGCCCAGAGGCAGTTCCAACTTGTTCCCCACTCATGGAGTCATGGTTAATTGATTTTTAACACGACTGTTCCATTTGTCCTCTTGCATTTAATATATAGATGTTCTATTTTTATACAAGTGTCATAGTCAACTAGTTAGTTGAGTTAGATCAGATCTCTGCCCAATAGTCACAATAATTAATTACAATAATTAATTTCAAAATTCAAAATTGCCATAAATGGCAAAAATTTTCCAGATTTGAATTTGCCAAAAATGGAATAAATTTCCAGCCTATTTCAAAAATAAAAAATATTTTATTTTTGGGGGATGTCACATCCTTTCCGCCTTCAGTAAAAAACTATCCTTAGTGTTCGTTCCTTTCCTGGAACAATATTGGATGAGATTTCTGCAAATCTCCTTCTAATTCCCAAGTGGCCTCCTCGGGACTAAAGTGATTCCATTGCACCTTTACCTGAGTGACGGCTCTATTATGAAGATCTATTTATCTCCAGTCCAAATTGCGCAGGGGTTCCACCTAGAACTCGCCTTCGGGTTCCACCTGCACTAAGTTTCAATCAATCATATGAATAGGGTCATGAATATACTTTTTCAACAAGGAAACATAAAATACATTATGAATTTTTAGATTAGCTGGAAGTGCATGCTGATATTCTACGGGTCCAATTCAAGCTAGTATCTCAAAGGGCCCACAAAACCTGGGTGCCATCTTGGTACAGTTCCCCAACTTCAGTGATATTTTTCGGGCTTTGACCTTCAAATAAACATGGTCTCCCACTTGAAATTCCAAGTGTCTTCTTTTCTGATTTGCATAGCTCTTCTGCCTGTCCTGTGCTTCTTTCAAGTTCTGCTGTACCCTTTTTACCATGTTCTCCATTTCTTGGAGCATATTTGGTCCAACCATGAGTCTGTCAGCCAGGTTATCCTAGCTAATTGGAGTTGTACACTTTCTTCCGTACAGTATTTCAAAAGGGCTCAACTTAGTTGAAGTTTGGTACCCATTGTTATATGCAAATTCTACCAAGTGTAGGTAGTCTTCCCACTTGTTCGGTTTTGTTCTTACATACATGCAGAGCATATCCTCTATGATTTGGTTTGTCCTTTTGGTCTGTCCATCCATTTTTGGATGATAACTCATACTGAAATTCAAATTAGTATTTAGCCCTGCAAACAATTCCTTCCAAAAAGCGGATGTGAATTCTACGTCTCTATCTAAAATCACCATTTTAGGAATACCATGCAGTCTAAAAATTTATTTCATGAATATTTAAACAATGTTAATAGATTTAAAAGTAGACTTTACAAGAATAAAAGATGCAGATTTACTGAGTTTATCAATTACAACCATGATTGAATCATTTTGTTTCTGAGTTTTAGGCAAACTTGTTATAAAGTCTAGTGATATGGTTTCCCATTTGCATTCTGGTACTGGCAATGGATGTAATAGACCGACTGGGTGCTGGTGTTCGGCCTTAACCTGTTGACAATCTTGACACCTAGACAAGTACTCTATTGTTTCTCCCTTCATGTTAGGCCAGTAAAATAGTTTTCTGAGTGCTGTTATTGTCTTCTGGTAACCCGGATGGCCAAAATACGGTTTCTTATGCACTTCGTCTAAAATAGTTAATTTTAACTCTGTTGAATTTGGTATGTGCAGTTTGTTTTTAAATCTTAATAGTCCCTTCTTGTCGATACTTATACCTAGTTTATATGAGTTTGCAATAATATTTTGAAATTCTGCCATCATCTTAGTGTAATTTCCGTTGTTAACACCTGTCTTTCTTATTCTTTGTTCCATATCACTTTCTACCCTGCTGATATTTATCTCAAATAACCCATGGATTATGTGGCTTAAAGCATCTGCTACTTTATTTTCCTTACCCTTGATATGTCTGACCTTGAAGTTGAATTCGCTCACGAAGGCTATCCACCTTGCTTGTCTTGCATTAAGGTCTGGTTGGTTAAACAAATATTTTACCCCGCTATTATCTGTCAATAGTAATAATTTTCTGCCCATTATATAGTGTTGCCACATTTTTAAGGCATGTATTATTGCTGCCAATTCTAAGTCATGAGTGACATAATTTCACTCGTGTTCTTTTAATTTTTAGGACTCATAACAAATCACATGCCCTTCCTGAGTTAGAACACCACCTAATCCTTCTTTACTTGCATCGACACATACTGTGAAGTCTTTATCTGGGTCTGCTACCTTCAAAATGGGCGTTGATGCCAATAATTCTTTTAGCTTGTTAAAACTGTCTTGACACTTTTGCGACCAATTAAACTTGGTCCCTTTCTTTTGTAATGACATGATAGGGTAGGCTATATTGGAGAACCCTTCTATAAATCTGCGATAATATCCAGTGATTCCCACGAATGATCAGATAACTGCCACATCCTTAGGCACTGGCCATTCCATAATGGCTTTTATCTTTTCCGGGTCTATGGAAATACCTTCTGAGGAAATGACATGTCCTAAATATTGTATTTCTTTTTGATAAAAATCACATTTGTCGAATTTTGAGTATAGTTTGTGTTTCCTTAGTGTTTGCAGAACTGTTTGTAAGTGTTCATCATGTTCCTCCTCCATTTTAGAATAGACCAGAATATCGTCGATAAATACTACTACGAACTTGTCTAAGTACTGGCTGAAAATGTTGTCCATCAAGCACATAAATGTGGCTGGTGCATTAGTGAGTCCGAAAGGTATGACTACAAACTTGTAGTGTTCGTATCTTGTTCGAAAATATGTTTTGTTTATGTCCTGGTCCTTTATCCTAACTTGATGATAACCGGATCGTAAATCCAATTTTGAGAAGATCTTGGCCCCACCAACTTGATCAAACAGAACATTTATCCTGGGTAAGGGGTATTTGTTCTTAATGGTCACTTTGTTTAGTTGTCTATAATCAATACATAGTATTAGATTACCATCTTTCTTTTTCACAAAGAGGACTGGTGCACCCCATGGCAAGACACTTGGTCTGATATACTCTTTGTCCAACAATTCCTGTAATTGTATTTTTAATTCTGTCAGTTCTGGTAGACTCATTCGGTAGGGTTCTTTTGAGATGGGGGATGATCCGGGTAGTAAGTCTATGGAGAAATCTATTTCTCTCCTAGGAGGTAATTCTGGTATCTCATCAACAAACATGTCTCTGAATTCACGCAGGACAACAAAGTCTTCTAACTTGGGCTTATATTCTTTTTCTGATAGATTTGTTACTTGGATGGCATAAACTTGACATCCCTTTCTAATACATTTCTTGAATTGCATCACTGAAACTTGTCTGACTGACACATGTTTTGGTATGACTTGGGTTGTTCTAACAATGCCAAAATTATCTTTGTGGCTAAGTATCTTTGTATAACAGTCTAGTACTTCTTTGTGTTGTTCCAACCAATCCATCCCGATAATCATATCATAAGATCCTAGTGGTAGGATGTTCAGATTGGTCCTTATCTTTTGACCATCTAAGTTGAACTCAAGATCATAAATAAAGTTAAGTACTTTTCTTTTAGTACCTGTTGCTAGTTGTACAAGCCAAGATTTTGCATGCTTTTGTTTCTTAAGTTTATTCGACTCTACTACATCGGGAGTAATATAACTTAACGTAGCTCCAGGGTCAATTAAAATCAAAATTTGAGTGTCATGGATTTTACCTTCGATCTCTACCACTGAGGACTGGTGGTCAGCTTGTCGACCATCTATGGCCACATTTATCCGATGCAAACTTCTACCCATGTATCCCACTGTTGAGGCTTCCTGTAAATTGTGAATAGAAGTTCTGTTTGCTGCAATTAAATGTGGACAGTTCCTCCTTAGATGAGGCTCTCCACACTCCCAACACTTTAATGGCTCGCGGGAGTTGTCCCCAAACTTCTTCATTCCTAGGTTTACTGCTACCTTGCGTATTCAGATGATTGGAGTGAAAATCCTTCCTTGGGAAACTTTTTTCTACATTCTGATAAGGAGTTGGCTGGTATCCTTTCTTCCGCTAGTTTATTCCATCTTGCTTCTTATCCTTCCAGGTCTTGGGAAACTCTACCCGCTGTTTATACTGGTCATAGCACATTCGTGCTTTCTTGAATACCTCACTCAAGGATTTGGGGTTGTCAAACTCAATTCTGTTCCTGTAGGATTGTGGTAAACGGCTTAAGAATCACTGGATTTTTACCTTATCCTCCCAAATGTATGGTACAAACCTTAGTAGTTCCAGAAATTTATTTATAAGGTCCTCCATCGTCATTTGTCCGAGTCTTAACTCATAAATATCTTTTGTCTTCCTTTCATAATATCTTTCAGAAAGGTATTGTTTCTTGAAATATTTGTTGAAGTCAGACCATTCCAACTGTTTCTCCTTTAGGCCCTTGGCCAATTTCAGGTTCTGCCACCAAATGATGGCCTTCCCCTTCAGATTGTAGATGGCCATTCTGACCTTCATGTTACTGGAACAGTTGTATATTTGGAAGTATTTTTTGATGTCCAACAACCATGCCTCGGCTTCTTCTCCTGTCCTGGATTCTCCATCAAAAGTAACTGGTTTAATCTTTTTAAATTCTCCTTCAAGGTGGTCTGTTCATTTTCGTTTTTTGTCTGGTATGGTTTTGTCTTCAGTTGAAGGTGTCCCTTCAGATGAACTGTCTCCTTTTTCTGTTTTCGCACCAGAATTCTTGGAGGCCCTCTTGCTGACCTCTTCCTCATCGTTATCATCTTTTGGGATTTTCTTGGTTACTATACTACGCAGCGGGACTTCATTTATCTCTTGCTGTTCCTACTGTGCCTTCTTCAATATTTTATTGTCGGCCTTGAAAACCCGTAGTTCAACAATAAGGTTCCTCATTGTTTCCAACACCTCCATGGGTGAGCTTCCATCACTTTTTTGTCTTGGATCTCCAGGAGGTCCTTGCTGTGGATTCGCTTCCATCCCGATTTCTCCACCTTCTTGAGCTGCCATTATTTAACACAAAACATAAAACCTTTCTGTCTGTAATCCACAATATTTATCAGAATATATACTAAGCAATTAATGTGGCCCTGTTTAGGCCCGGTGTTGTAACTTTTTCTCTGATACCATATGTAATGAACCTCGAATTTACCATAAAAAAAATAAAAATTCTATGACATAATTCAAATTCGTTTAAGCTTAGAATTTAAGAGAAGTTAAGATTCAATTCCATCCATAATGACATTATTACACCAGTCTAGTTTACTTCGAACAAAAATTTGTTAAAGTAATCAGTTCTGCACATTTAATCATGCTTGTGATTGCAAGTCTGGATCTTCATGACTGCTAGAACAATAGGTAGCTTGACTATCTTCTATGTGCACGTGTAAAGGCGAATATTATCATTTTTACTGTAGAAAGTTCACTTTAACTCTCTATTAACATCTGTACTTAAATCCACCTATAAGTAAGTATATACCTATATCTTCTCCATATAATAATTTAGGTACTTGTCATGCCCCATACACAGTGACCTGTAATATGAACTGTTATTATTATACTTCTATCCTGGATGAAGATCCTCCAACATTTTCTATCAGTCCATTCATTACAGTATTTGAGTTGTTCCTAGAACAATAATTTCTACTATGTTCCTACATTTTTGTGAAGGAACAGAGGTCAATCGGGTTTTTGGTGATTACAAGTGTCGAACAAACAAAGGACCCCACTATTTTCCAAAATCAGAAATATGGAACGACTGTGGGCCAACACTTTGGGGTTTCAGGATTCAGGGTTTTGCGAGTACGAAAGCCAGACATCAACACACAACATTTCCCGAAATTGCGAAAAGATGCCGAGCACTTCGGGATTTTGGGGTTCAAGATTTCGTGAATACAAAAGCCAAACATCAACACACAACAACTCCAAAAATTGTGAAAGGTGATCAGTACTTCGGGAATTTGGAGTTCGGGATTTGGCGAGTGCAAGTGCCCCAAAAAACAACATATACAAACCTCCGAAATGTGAAAAAAGAAAGGTGAGACCCGCTTTTCGAGATTTCGGGGTTCGAGACTTCGCGAGTTCTAGTGTTCAACATCAATATAAACAAACTTCCGAAATGCTAAAAAGGAAAGGTGAGACCTGCATTTCAGGATTTCAGGGTTCAGGGTTTCACGGTTTTCATAGCCAAACATCCAACATAAAACAATTCCTGAATTGCGAAAAAGAAAGTAACTAACATTTCAGGATCTCGGGGTTCGAGGTTTCAAAAACAAAACAACAACACACAACCACTCCCAAATTCTGAAAAGGTGAAAGGATGTGGGACCAACACTTCGGGATTTCGGGATTTGGGGTTTCAACTGCCAAACAACAACACACAACAACTCCCGAATTCCAAAAGGTGAAGGATGTGGGACCAACACTTCGAGATTTCAGGATTCGGGGTTTCAACTGCCAAACAACAACACACAACAACTCCTGAATTCTTAAAGGTGAAAGGATGTGGGACCATCACTTCGGGATTTCGGGATTCGGGGTTTTGGGGTTTGGAAAAGCAAGGGAACTTTGGATAAATGTAACCAGCAAGTCCCGAATGCCGAAGTTCACATTATTTTCATAATTCTAATATTTTTTCCCTATACTGATATTCTTACTTTTGTTCCATGAAATAGTAGGTGTAGAAGGATTCAATATCCGTTTACCTAACATAATTCCGAAAAAATCTAAACTTAAGAGTTTATATGCATAAAATCTATAAAAGGGTACAATAGGACAACAATTTTTCTGTATAAAGTAATTCCTATTATAATCATTTAGAGTCTCCTTTAATCAGTGTATTAGACACCAACAATACTATATCTGTGCATCATAAATATAATTTCACTTCCATAAGAGTTTAGTGATTAAATACCCATGTTCCATGGGATCTATGTTTGGCTTCTTGGGTCTTTGACTATAGAAAGGATTTTCTTTATTGACGTTAATCTCCCCTTTTTCTTATTTACGTATATAACATAATCATAGGTGCTTCCGTCTAGCATTTTACTTACAGGAGGGACAATTCTAGGGTTGGGATGTCTATTTTCAAACTTCACGACAACAAACGAATTATATCCATGAAAATATTTTATCTTCCGCAAAAAATATATTTATTTCAGCAGTCAGATGTGAACATTCCATCATACATATTATATATATATATATATAAATATAGATTTCCTTCACATATATTCCTCACAACGAACATATATGATCATTCAAATAGTTTACATTACTGCAATTAGATATAATCACTCAACATATATATGACATCAATCAAACATAGCCATTCAAAATAGAGAGGGGTAGATCAACATATCTGAATCCAATCCGTAGGAAGACAAAGGGAACAACCATGTTCCTCCCAAGCATAGAACAGGGAAGCCAAAGTAACTTGCCCGATTCACCCCCTAGCCTGATCATGAATCCATGAGGGTGAACTTGGAAACTCCTACTCAACAATGTCCTTCAATTCCAACAATTATCCTCTTGCCTCACACTTACTCAACAATGCTCATAACAACAAGGCAAATCTATTTCAGCAGGCTCCTCTTACCTCACACTAAATCTGTAGTCTTCATAACAACAAGAGAGCTCAAAAATATTTTCCCCAACATACTTGGCAGCGTCCTGCCTCCTCACATATGCTATTTATCAATTTTGCCCAGGTCTTTTTCCCTCCTTTGGGGATTTTCACAGCTTTCTTAATCATTGATTCTTAGGGGCTGCCAGTGGCCAAATCTCTGATTTTCCACTAGTAATAACCATCCCAGAGGCAGTTCCAACTTGTTCCCCACTCATGGAGTCATGGTCAGCTGATTTTTAACATGGCTGTTCCATTTGTCCTCCTGCATTTAATATATAGATGTTCTGTTTTTATACAAGTGTCATAGTCAACTAGTTAGTTGAGTCAGATCAGATCTCTACCCAACAGTCACAATAATTAATTACAATTATTAATTTCGAAATTCAGAATTTCCATAAATGGCAAAAAAATTCCAGATTCGAATTTGCCAAAAATAAAATAAATTTCCAGCCTATTTCAAAAATAAAAAATATTTTATTTTTGGGGGATGTCACAGAGTCCCTCTAGGTATAGGTCAACATGCTTATGAGTAAGAAATGAGGTTCAAACACAAATTCATATATTAGCTATAAGGCACTTTCGATCCTACGGAAAAAAATATCTACATGGGCACCTAATGGCACAAAGGATCTAACTAGGGCACCCATGTTTGGAAAGTCTCTACCATGAAGCAAGGACACTTCTAGATGCAAAAAGAAGGCTCTGTGCCACTACTAAATGGGTTCGTACCTAAGGCATGTGAGTTGCAATCATAGGATGATGGAAATGTGAAAAATGGATTGATGACCTATCCTATATGTTGGTTGATGAAAATACCTGTCCAAAGTTACGAACGAGTGACATGGTGTTAAAAACAACAAGAATCCCTAGATAAACCACCAAAACCAACTCCATCCACTGCTGTATTAGTCCATTAGGCCAAAATATTAGTAAAATCTATGCAAAGTCGATAAAGTTTTTCTATAAATAGTAAAAAAAAAAAATTAATATACCATTTGTATTTTTTTACCCAAATAGTGCATTGTGGACCAAATTGCCCCCGATTTTCAAATGCTGATTGCAGGAGCCACGGGTGATGGAATCAACAACCGTCTAGACCAAGTATTTAATCTCGATCCTTTCTTTATTTCTAGTGGATTAATATTTCAATTATTTCTCCTTTTTTGAGCATTTTAAGGCGCAACTTAGAAACTAGGATATATGTGGGCTACAAATCATTGGGTCGCGTATACGTATCCATATACACGAGTGTTTTCAAAACAATCACCATATAAGTATCCGTATATGCGACTGTGTAAACTATATCTCTCATACAAGTCTATAGATATGGTTTTTAAAATGTTACTAACTCAAAAAATGGTTTGAATCTTGCAGGATGGTGCTAGAGTGGAGAGGAAGAGAGCATGAAGAGGTGGATGTTGCAGTGGAGGGAGATCTGGGGGTCCAGATGGGTTTAAAATGATGTGGTCTATATAATTTTTTGGCTCTAAAAGGTATGAGGGCTCAAGAGAGACTGCTCAATATGTTAGTGAACTACCGGGATCCGGAGACAAAAACCTTCAACCTTGATGGACAACCATTGAGGATTGAAGTTGAGAACATATACTTCTTGAAAGGATTGTCACGTCGGCGTGAGGTGTTCAACCTCAAATCCTGAGGAGCTAGGAGTGGCATGCACATAGAGGACTACATAACCACCCATTTCATTGCACGTACTGATACAGTAGGGAGAAAAATCACAATGATAGATATCAACAATCTAAGTCTCAAGATTGTTGTCCTAGTGTTGACAAATATCACAGGGCCAACCTCTTTACACCAGGCATCAAGGCCACTTATGTTCTATTTAGAGGAGTGCTTGCGACCCACGATTTACGACTGACACACCTCACTGATGGCCAACATGAAAAGCCAACCGACATAATGCAAATTGGGTAGAAAGAGGAACTTCAAGTTCGCGTCTATCCTGTGTAGTTTTTTCTTCGAGCGAGTTCTAGGTTTGGGCCCTAGAGTTGAGATTGTTCTTCATGTAACTTGTGATCCAGCCATGGCATGGTGGACCGGGCTGATGAGGCGACAAAGAAGTGGTAGGGTGCCAACACCCTACAAAGAGGAGTTTTTCTTTCGGTGGAGTCAACAGGTGATGGATTTGGAGGACTACCCTTATGCATGGATTGGCTTCAGAGGATATCTGGACATGCCCTGACTGCCAGGTTCCACCTACAGATACATAGGTATGCAAAAGTTTTTGAATATTTCATTTTTTTTGTATTTTTGTATAAGAAAATAAAAATATTTTTGTATAATGTCAAGTACTAACTAAACATGTATGCAGAAGTGGATCCACGAAAACCAAACAGACTTCCATGAAACCGACGAAGGCACCAGGGAGATGAGCCAACGAGAGGGGACACTGATAGAGTGCTTCAAAACATGCAGGGCAACATGTATTGTTTGACACAAAGAATTCCCATGGTTTAGGTAGAGGATCTTCTGAAGGTGATGCAATGACAGGTGGTAGGTGTACCCCATGCTTGGGTATGACTCTTTTGGCATCTCACAAAAGTGATAGTATGCTATCATGAAACACATCCAACACCATCGACGTAGATGTCGTGATTATTGTATGATCGACCGTATATGTTTTGTTAGGGTGTGAGCCCAAATTTTGTACTATAACACCATATTTTTTAGAGAGATGAAATATATATAAAAACACTAATCTTCGGTTTTAGTTATGTGATAAAATTCCAATATAAAACAATGAAAGTGTTTTCTTTGCTTTAGTTATGTGACAAATGCCAATCTAAAACAAAATTAACATATGCATCAAATACATAATTAGAACTTCTAGGTATGTGATGATAATTAATAGAATCAAAATGTCGTTCCAAAAGTAGTATTCGTAAGAATCAACGGAGTAGAATAGGGTCTCACTACCGGAAATTTTCTTTCAATAGACATACTACTAACTGGGAGTCCAGGTGAACTTCTAAAGAGCGAATACAATGTGAAATGGAATTGCGCAAAAGTTATATAACAATGCTATATTCGACCACATTATTCATTTATGGCCCTAGGAAAACACCACCTAAAGACACCAGTAGACCCTCGGGTGAGTAAACAACCCAAGCGATAGAAGCTGAGTTCCATGTATGACAACTAGCCCCGTCTATGAATCCTAAGTAGAAAGAAGACTCCGTTGACATATGTCAACCAAGGGAAAACTCAATAAGCAAGATGAAGATAAGAAAGGGGGAGAATATATATACACTAAAATATATTAGTATACAAAGAAAACTAGATCCACATAAGTTGGATACTTTTTTTTTTCTCTCGTTTTCTTTAAAATTGTGTTTTTTGTTTAAATTGAAATGTATTTTATAAAAAAAAACTATATAGTAAAATCTCACTAGCACGATTGGATTTCAAGGGTTTCACTCTGTAAGGAAGCCAAGGTTCAAAACTCATGGTAGTCAGGAGGAGACACCAAAAAAAATCCAACCATGTTATGTGTTGGGATGGCCGAGGCTGAGTGCGATCCTTGGGTGATTTTGATGGCTTAGATGCCCCCGTGTTGTAGTTTCTTAGACCACAGGCTAGTCCCGCAGGTAACATACACACTAGAAAACAAAAAAAAAATAGGAAAAAAAACTGAATAATTTATTTTTAAAATAACACATTTGTTCTTCTTGCTTTTGATCTTTTCCCCAAATTTTCTTGTTTTTTCTTTCTATTTTTATCTATTTATTCCATTCCCCCCCCCTTTTAATGATTTTGTTTGCAACAACGCACATCTTTTAGGCCATGGTTTAAAGAATGTTGTAATTTTAATCTTGAAAAATGAAAGGGGTGATATTGGTAGTACCTATTTTCAATTCTGGGGTTGACTTTAATATTTTGGTTGTAAGGGAACTAGTTGTCAAGGCCATTGGTCTCAATGAAGTTGCAATTTTGACCCCATAAAAAAGGGGGGCTGCTACTAGGAATGCTAATTTTAATTTCCAAGGTTTATTTTTATCCTTTTGTTTCAATTCTAATGTTATTAAGGTCATCCTTTTGAATCATTTTTAATTTTGAACACACACGCGCCCCC